>LIEC01010922.1:0-13029 GCA_001925005.1 Drosera capensis | reverse complement strand
CGATAATTTATGTGTGATTTTTTTTTTGTTAAAAAGATTAATTTGTCATTTGATTTATATGAGTGGGAGGAGTGAGGAAAAAAAGAGAAAAAATATTATGATGAATTGATATAATATAAAATAAATATTAAGGATATTTTAATATATTTATAAAGAAAAAATTTCTAAAATAGAATAATAAGAATTTTCTAATTTAATAAATATTATAATTCTTTTAAAATAAAAAAAATATTTTTTTTTATTTTTTTTTATTTTTTTATTTTTTTTGGATCGGAGTAAGCAATAGTTGATCCTTTTATTTCAGTTTTTCGTTTCATCAAAACCAACGAACGTGGGTTTGTGCTGAGAATTGGTTATCAGATCAAAAGATTTCTCGTCCTCTGCATCGATTTCTCGCTTTCAAGGTCAAAATCTTCCCTTCGACAATGAGGTAATGCCCGATTCCTCCTCTTCATTTCACTGCATAATGTATCTGGAGAATGTTTCTCCCTTTTGCGAAAGAATATATCTGAGCTTCGCCCAACACCAAGCATATAAATTTAGAATAGATGTGTTATTGAGATGATGTATGTATGTGCTTGATTACCACATGGATTTTGGACTGCTGCTAGGATCATAGATGGAGGATCGAGGCGATGTTTGATAACGTTCTTTCTTAACACTGTACTCAGATGAAAAAATAAAACATTGCCTACGCTTTTGTTGGTTCTCTAATGAAAACAGGTAACAGAAAACGAAGTCATTTCCAAACAGGGCTTGAGATTCCCATAAGTGAGAGTTGGTTCTCCACCCAGTGCCAGCCTTGGTGAGTCGGTGACCTAAGCTTGAATGGGTTTGGATTGCTGGATATGTTGATTAATGGATGGAATCGAAAAGGTAGAAGTATTGGAATGAGATGGCAGATGCAAATAAGGCGGTCATCTCTAGCAACAAACGAAAGAAATGCTACCCGTAATACTAGCCAGAATGGATATTTGAAGCTTTCGAGCTAAATTTACCAGGAAACGGTGTAGATAAATGATGAAATAGGCATTGTGGAACTACGATCAAGATTTGCATAGAGTGGATGAGTGAACTTCTAGGCATACATTTGAATTCAAAGTCCTGGTAATGATAGAATGTGGTGGCTTAATTGGTCGTCATGGTCATCACAACCACATAGCCATACATTGTCTATTTGTCTCGAGAGTTCTGCTCATTGTTTTCCAAGCGGAACTGTACTCTAGCTTCTTAATTGTCAATTCTAGGCTGGCTGTGTTTATGTCCATTTTCAGGTTTTATAGTCCAAAATTTCAAGGCTTTAATTTAGGCTACTTATGGGTGAGCTAACATGATAAATGATTTGTATGCCATCTTTCTGTAAATGTGAGGGGTAGGGTGCTTCTTCACAACAACATTATCAATTTATCATAGTCTTAGTACTCTGTCATTTTGTAGTTGCTTTTACATTATTCAAAAGACATCTGTGATGATATTATAAAGAAGAGATTGCCTGTGAAATCTAAAGGATGAAATCTCCCGTTCATCAATGCCAGAATACTTAGATCGCACATATTATAACAAGCTTGTAACATGTCACAGCGCGTTTGGCTCCTATCCTTGTCTATCCTAATGGATACGAGCCACTGTCTTCCAGTCTTACAAGGAGTTCAACAGATTCAAGATTGTCGCACTGACCTTCAACTTTCCTCAAAAGATACTGAAGGCAGGTTCCCATCCTCTCCCAGTGACAAATGCCACTCAGCTGACCTGATGAAAGCCACGCTGTTGTGCTCGATGCAGATAAGAGTGCATCCTGTCCTGTAAGCCATCCGCTGTGGAAAAAGCCATTGCGTCCAGTCAAGAGAATATGCAGAAAGTACTAATGTTAGATCAAGCAAATGGGCAACCACATATTGGTCGACTGGAAGTTTGAGCAGGAAAATCCGTGCACTTGATTCTACAATGATAAAATGGAGGAGTCCAGTGGCTTCGAGAAAATGGTAACATAAACAACTCTGACCCTTCTGTTGTTCCATTCCAGTATATGATGTCCTACTTGATAAATCACTTTCCTGATGCTTTTACAGTTAACATGTTAAATCCTTGGGAATCTTACAGCCACAAGACAAGGATTAGACTGTAACAACCCATTGGGTTGATTTTTTAAGTGTCATTTTGGATCTTTCCAATCCTGTTGTACATGGTTTAATAAGTATTGTGAGAACTACCTATTAGTTGTGTTTTTAAACATACTAACTCGTGCATTACATGGGATAAAAAATCATAATATAAATAAAAAGTATTAATATAATATATAGATATATTTATCTAAGTTATATGATGATTTTAATTTATTGATCGTCTTAGATCTAACTTAATCCTGATTTAAATGATAAATTATTATACAAATAAACTTTGATTGTTTCTTACATATTTAAAAATTATAGATGACGATTAGATGTGATTTGATATGAAAACGAGAATTATATTCATGCATACAGAATAATATAAAATATGTATATGTTGTATTTTTCGTGACACAAAGGGAGTATTATAAATGAAAATTTTATTATCTAAATTCATTCATTTTTTTTTACTATTCATTTTATATCACATCATCACACTTAACCATCATTTTTCTCATTTCTCCACTTCCACTAACATACAAGGGGTACACATGTATTGGCATCGAATTCAACTCATTTTTCTTGAGAAAAAAGAGCATAAAACCCCCCATGAACTATTCGACAGTGACACATGATCCCTTTAAATTTTAAAATATGCGGATGACCCCTATCAACTTCTTTAAATAGTATTTCATATAAAAAAATTCAATTTTCTTTTAAAATTAATGAAGAATATACATATAATCCTTATATGAATTTCTTTAATGTGATTTCGTATCAAAATAATACGATTTTATTTGATGATATAGGGATTAAAACGCATATTTTAAAACTTGTTGGGAGTTATGTTTCACGACTTACTATTTTAGGAGGATTACATGCTATTTCTTTTCTTAATTAAATTGTATGGCCAATGTGTAATTTATTTTAAGACGGAGAGAGTATATCCTATCTCCTACATCATCCTTATTGTTTTGTAGCTTTTATATTGATCTAGGACCTAAATTTATGTATTGTACTTTTTATATTCATCACTTAAATATTATTATGTATTCTCAACTATTAACATCGCTCGCTAATTTATTTGCAAAAATAATTTATTTATAACATTAGTAATATTTTGTGTCTTTTGTATATGTAAGATTATTAGCATAGTTTTTTTCATTAATTTTTTTTTAAATAGATGATTTATGGTCTGTAAATTTTTCATAACTGTATGTAATATAGAATTAAAGATTATAGATTATAAATAGATAAAAATTACTACAACACAGTTATATACTATTTGATGAATTCTCGTCTCATAGTTTTGTATAACTGTATATAAAATAGATAGATTAGTTTTTCAAATAAATATATGTCATATAAAATATTTTAATTTGTTGATTTTCTAACACATCAAATAAAACATGATTTGATTATAAAGACTTAATATAGAATTTTTTTATTTTTATGTTTAAATTTTAATTTTCGTTTTTTTTGTAATTTTTTTTATTTTAATTTTTAGTTTTGTTTAAATTTTTAAATTTAAATAGATGACATACCAATGACATTTAATTGTTATTCTTTTTTTCTTTAAAAAAAGAGATTTAAAAAAAAGGTAAAAATATAGGTGGTTTGCCTGATGCCATATGGATGGTTCGACATGGAAAAAGACTGGGTAATTAGAAAGATGTATCAGCTATTAGATTAGATCAGTTCAGTTTTTTTGTCATGCTGATGATTCGACACAAAAAAAAACTAATTAGATATATACTAGTATACTCATCCCATGCAATCTTGTACGGGATCAAAAGAAAAAAAATACAAAATAAATACGACATAATAGGTGCTACTATAAAAAAAAAACAATAGTATTTTTCGTGTTGTAATGTTTTAGAATAAAAAAATAGATTCTGAAAAAATAAATACAATAAAAAAATAAAATAATTAATAATCGGTTATTAATCAGTAATCACAATACCTTATCCTTATCCATGGGAGTTTGATTATGATGGTTTTTTTTATGATTTTCTATTAGGATTTTTTATAAGGATTGTTATTTTGAAATTTGAATCTAATAATTTTATTAGGTTTGATTATTTATTTATGGAATCAATCTATACTCATAATCAAAACCAATTTTTCAGTTTAAATAAAATTTAATATATTGTTGTCATGTTGCCATACCATTTGTCATTTACCATCTAATTGAGTAAAGATTTTTTTCAGTTTAAATGAAATTTAATATGTTGTTGTCACGTTGTCATGTCGTTTATCATTTGTCATCTGAAAATTTTGTGTAATTATATATATATATATAAGAGATTAGATGTATCAATCGGTGGTGGTGATCTTTATTTTTATTTTTATTTTTTTGGAATCAACTATAATCTATGTTGTTTGTGGAATCGTCTTAACAGATTGCATTTTAGAAACTGCTAATTTTTTTTAATTTTTTTAGAATCATCGTGTTGGATCGGACTTTAAAGATCCTATGGAACTTTGAATTACTCCATAAATTTTGCAAAAAGTATAAGCAACCTTCTTTTGCTTAAATGTCTTTTTTGCTATTGGTTGGAAAATCATGGCATCCTTCTTTTGCTTAATGCCTGCATTTCCCGCCTTCGTGCAAATGGCGGTACAGGCTTCTAATATTTAGTACTGTCTGCTTGATTTCTTCTGGAACGTGTTTACCTATAACGTTCCACTATAAATCAACCATCGAGTTCTTCAACTACATTGACGGTGGTGTTCATATGAAAGTAAAACAACGTGGGTTCATTTGGAAAATGCCATAGAGGCAATGGAATCATCAGACTGATTTTCCTGTCATGATGTGTGTTATTCACTCTGGTAGAAAAAATAACAGTTCTATGTGAGATGGACTATGGTAAATACTGGAGTAGTAGTTTGCAGGCAGTAAACTGCTTATGTTTTGATAAAAATTTAGAACAGAAAATGATGCATCTTCACGGATGACCTTCATATGATTTTATTGTATATTTTGTTCATACCCACTCATCTCATGGTGATCATGATCTATTGGTTGTTCAAGAGAGTATTGGTTAAGTCTGCTATAGATCCTGTAGTCTATGGATCACTTTTTAAAAAGAAAAAATTATTGCAAAGTTTTATGCAAAACTTTTTATGAAATGATGCTGATATTGCATGACCTGTATAAGCATGTTTGAGAGGAGACAGTGATGATTATCCTATGTTTTTCTTATTCAAATTTCCTTTTTCTTAAAAGCGGTGGTCTAAGCGAATTTAAAGTCGCTTGAGCGGGTAAATAGATCACCTAAGCCTTTTTAAAGCTTACCAAGTCTTATTGCCCATCGTACCACACTATAGCAGTCACTCGGACCGGAGGGCTCTTTAGTGATCCTCACAGTCCCCTCCAACTTAACATCTTCACAATTTGCAGCTGGGGATGGCTATCAACATTCTCCCATGAATCGCCTTCAAGGCTCCTGCTATAGAGAAGTGGTCCTTTGTTAAGTGGCCCTAAGATTATTTGTTCATCATTCAATTTTCACCCTTTCAGGATTCTGCATTGATGGAATAATGCCAAAAATTATTCTGTTTTCTTTTGCATATTAATGAAAATCTTGCTGTCTTGTAATATTTCCTGTGCTTCCTATTATATGAATATTGCAGGATATGCATGTGGTTATTGTTACGTTAATACCAGTGCTTGAATATGAACAGGTCATGGTCAGAGTCTCGACGGAAACCATCTCATGGACTGTCACTCAAGGTCTTCTGCACAATTTTCTCTGATAGACTTCACGGTGAGCAATAACATCCGACAATCTGATTTTTTTCTGTTTCTACTTGATATGTTCGAAGTTATGTCTTGTGAGTCGTGACTTTCCATTCAGGGTGGGTATGAATAAGCTGGGTTCAAGCGATATTTGACTTTAACGAGACGAGGATGGATCAATCTAAGAGTACTTGAGCCACCCTCATTTTAGTATGGTCCTTTCCTCAGTTCTACAAAAGTACGGCTTCGAGGGAAGAAAAATCTTTTCCACATCATCTTGTGCTAATGTCTAGGGTATCCCTGGTCCTCTCCCTTTATCTCTATGTGATCAAAGGTTGCCGAATGCCAACCCCTACATTGTGCCGTTTCTTGGAGGTCATCATGCATGCGAAAGAAAAAGGCTAAGCCCAATATTACTCTTAACTGTGCACATTATCGCCAGTCATTAATTCTGCCCTGTTCTTATAGTTATAGGCCCCTCGCCTCCTGTTCTTAGTCATTTTTCCCAAGTCTCAAGAAAATGAAGTAACTGCCTCATTTCCGTGACCTTAGAATCATGGAGACCATGACATGAGGCAAAGTGTAGGAGAAGTTGTTCTTAATGTACTTCATTCGCCCTGCATTTTACTGTCTGATTCTTTATTCACCTCTATTTCATCATAATCATCTGGTTCTTTTACTGATATGAAAGGCTGAGGTTTTTTCTGGTATTCACGTTTAGTGCTATTCTGACATTGTGGTACAAGCGATATCAACATCAGAAACAATATCCTTCGAAGACTGTTTAGAAATAGGAATAGCTCACAGCCTCATTCCTCTGGGTGATATGTGGCAGAAAAGTACCCTTAAAGGGAAACAAAATGTACAATTAGATAGCTGAATCTTTTCTCTCACAGTTATAGTCTGCCACCATTCCATGTTCTTGACTCCTTTCTACAAAAAATCGTGATCAAGGAATTCTAAGATAGTTTAGTACCATCACGTGTGATTATTCGCCTCCGCTGACCTCTTTCCAAGATCATGACTACGTGATTGGATCCTGCTTTGTTAGTTTGCTTGTACAGGTTTTGAGTCGTTAGACGGTGTTGACGGGAGCAAGTTCAGTTATGATAGAAGCCAAGCAACCATAGCCTCCTGCTGCTGAGAGTCCACATTTCCGGCCAAGGTAGCACACTCTGCTTCAAAATTGTCGCTATCCCACAGCCAAGATAACATCTGGTCCTTCTGATCGACACCACTGAAAAGGCGAGGATCAACATGCCCGTCAACTCCACCCACACAACCCGCACCTTCCCACTCCCACTCCAACTTCCGTTCCTCGAGGTTTGAGGTTGCTGTAGAGCTAGAGAACCATTGATCTCTACTCTCGGCTCCGTTCGTGGAGCTTACATTAGTAGGAGTCACACTGACGCCGCGGCTGTCAATATCGTTGTTTCGATTCACGATCAAGCCATTCTGCTCCAAACACATGACATCTTTCCCTTCCTTGTCCTCATTCAAGGGCAGAACCCCACCATGATCATCTGGTCCCATGATCATGAAATCTTCATAACTCAGAAGCATGGGCCCGCTCTGCTGCTCGTCGAGCCCCACAAGCATTGAATCCTGATACTCTCCTCCCTCCGGCTCTCGTGCTCTCGTTGTCTCCGCTCCTAAGCTCTCTTGACAATGAACGTACTTAACATTGATCTCATGTTGTTTGTTCTCCAGTTTCTGCCATGGCGACATCGCCGTTGACTGCATGTCCCTCTCCAACATTGCTCCGATAGCAGGCGGCATTGACAACATTTTGTCAAAAAAGTCATAATCTTTGTCGCTGTTATTGCTATTAGTACTGCTATCGACAATGCTGCCACTGGCGCTACCACCAGTGCCAACTTGTCCAAGCTTATTAGCCGAAAGCAAGTTACTTAGGTTCTTGAGTGTGTAGCTTCTGTTTTTCTTCATGGCAGCCCTACTTGTCCTGCCACCTCGCCTCTTCGGCGGCGGTTTCTGAACAGCATCAGGGTCAGTGCCGCCGTTTCCCATATCCATAAGCGTCTGTGAATCTGATGAATCGCCGGCAACTCTTTTGTTGAAGCAGTTAATCTTTCTGCTTAGATGAGAGTTCCAGTAGTTCTTGATCTCGTTATCTGTTCGTCCCGATAACTGTCCCGCTATCAATGACCACCTGTAAGGACAAAACAAAGGGCAACATTTGTAACGCGATAGCGTAAAGTGTGCTTTTCTGTCTCGTGAGTTTTAGGACAGAAAATTAAAGGGTACTTTGCTGTTGAGCTGTCGTTGTAGTTTAAGGGTTTCAAAAATAGGCTGGAAATGGACCTACTCATATACAGCACAGTGGTTTTATTCAGTGTCTTAAATTTTGCTTATCGACCTTCCGTGATACAACCTCTCATATCTCATCTCATTATATGAGACGAGTGTACTCAGCGATGAATCTTGAAAGATGTTTATCGATGTGATATATTTCCTTATGTGTTGCGATGACACCATCTGATCTAAACTTTCCTTCTACGTATATTAGTTTCATTCGGTGCATCTAACCTTGAAATCTGAAATTTTCATCGTATGACCTGATTCTGAAATAGGAAGTGCGCCACGAGGTGGTAAGTTCTTTTTTCTGTCTCTGCTGGAAATGGATTATATCGTATGTGCACGGTATGTTTCAAGTGATTGAGAGTAGTTCACGGGAACTAATCGTATGAGACGTCTCGTCTGCTATCGCTGTACTGAAATATGTGTATAGAAATCGACTGCTGTGATAGTTTTGTACCAACCTGTTTCCCAAAGTGGCATGGAGTCTAACAATGGTCTCTTCTTCTTCAGGAGATATGTTGCCTTTCTTGAGATCAGTTCTCAGGTAATTTATCCACCTCAATCTGCAGCTCTTTCCGCACCTCAGCAAACCTGCCACACAGACATATACAAGAGAAGAAGTTGACATAAATTTCAGACCGCAAAAACAGGTATGATTTTGTACTAGTCACTTTCAAAAACAGGAGTCTAAGCAACCAGCAAATTACATTGGCAAGGTAGAATCGGTCGCTAAAACGAATCAGCAACTCATTTTCTGGGTCGCTAATTCTAAATAGCGACCGAATTCTGTATTGTGCAAGTGAACTCGTGAACTCGCCTTCCCTGAATTTAAATTTAGTCTCCAAATTACCAGATTGTGGCATGTCGCAGTTGGCTAGAACTGATGGTTATTTGTTTCTTGTACCAGTAGAGTTCTTATATGGAATACAAATCCTAGTATAGACTATCAACAAGAACTAGTGCAAAAAGATAACAATCACAGGTTTATATAGAAAAGTGTGACGAACGATTCATTACCTGCATTTTTGGGCAAGGATCGCCACGATCCTTCCCCGTTGGCCTGAATGTACTTCACCAACGTCTCGTCTTCCTCCGCAGTCCATCGCCCTTTCTTCAACCCGACCTTCTCACAGCACGGCGCCCTCCCCATTGCTTCCTCTCCTTTCTTCCTCTCTTTTCTAAAGAGAGAACGAGCTGAGGCAAGAACTCAAGAGGAATTGCATAGGCATGTAACAAGAAAGAGTGTAACAAGAGCGAATAAAGGGTCATGGTGTATATAAAAGGGTATAAAACTTGATATTCCTTATATGGAGGGGCTCAGCTACGATTAGAATAGGGGACGGTAGAGTGGGCGTGACGTGGAGCTTGATCCACACTTAAAACAGTGATTGTAAAAAAATATTAATTTAATGATAATTAATCTTTATTTTAATAACGTGATCAAGATGTCATTTGACATCTTGTTACAATAACTCTTGCTGTGTATACTTAACCGCAAAACTAATTTCGAGTGTTGTTAACTGGGTATAGTAACTGTTCCGCTGGATAGGTTGCCTTTTAAAATCCGAGGGCAGAGATCATGCCACGTGAGCAGTAGCTCACGTGGCGTGCCAGCATTGAGTTGCTGGTGACGGGGCTTTGTACTCCCACGTCGACGAGCGTTTGTTGCTAGGGTACGCAAAACGACAAAATAAGCATTTAGTTTAAAAAATTACCCAATGGGGCCCCGCATTGTTTTATTTTGCTGGCGAAAGCCCACCAGCTTTCGTTCATTTATTTTTTGGGGGCTTTTAATGGGTTCAACTACTCTCTCGAATAAGGGCAGGCAATACAATGCTCAGAGACTGGAACAGTGGTCACATATGTGCGTTTCAGTTTCCTTAATAGTAGGGCACTTGCTATTTTGATATGTGAACTTTACTATCTATGAGCATTGACTATATGTGATGGCGATTGAGGTTGGATGACTAGTTACTGTGCTAGGATAGGGAACTGTTAAAAACGTTACACATATTTGTAGTTTGAACTTAGGCGTCTAGAAAATATGATGATGATTGACTTTTGGTTGTCGAGATGACAATTGAATATCTTCCGAGAGCGTGATAGCGTTGAGATTGATCAACTATCTACAATTTGAACGCATGTGATCTTTACTGGTCAATTTATCTTGGACGAGTTGTTTTTTTTTTTTTTGGGAAAAAGTGTGTAATGCAAAACGCCATGGATGAAGATATATCATTTATAAAATGTCATTTAGAATCATGATAAGTCTCGACTTTCTCGGAAGTACAAAGCAAAAGTACGTTCATGGATATATAGTCATATAGATGTAGGTTCTTGGGAATGTTTGGCCATAACACGTCAGTTGATTTTCGTTCCTGTCGATGCTGATTTCGTAGGCGTGATCTATTCACTTGAAGGTAACATATGTGATGAATATATCATTTTCAATTCCGGGATGAACAAGCATGAGAAGTACACGGCCACCCTAAGCTGCGATTGGATTTTCATATCAGCATTACAAACAT
This sequence comes from Drosera capensis, assembly GCA_001925005.1. Taxonomy (NCBI): domain Eukaryota; kingdom Viridiplantae; phylum Streptophyta; class Magnoliopsida; order Caryophyllales; family Droseraceae; genus Drosera; species Drosera capensis. Next base: position 2,329 of record LIEC01010922.1, on the reverse strand, counting down.
TAACTGGAAACTTTGTCAACGCAGAATTCATTCTAAAAATCTTAGATCCGGAGCCACCCTAAGGCATGATTTAATTTCTTATCGACACTCAGCACATAAACTATGTGGTTCTGGAAATCTAATTATTTATGAATGTTAGTTCATTCTTGTGCTGTCACGTTGCGTGAGATAGAATCCATTAATTACAGTATATAGGTTTAACGACGGCATCAACTATTATATTTACAATGATTTTCCGTCAATCTCATCTGATGGTTTGTTAGAATTCATGCGCTCTTTTTGTTGATAACTCAAAATCAACAATTGAGAGACAACAGATTATCAAACAATCGCAATGAAGTGATTGTCCCTAACATATATCGTTCTGATGATTCATTATTCTTCATGTTTCTTGTCCGCATGCTACAAGATCACTAAATACCCTAAACTATGAATCTTAAGAGCGGGTGTATGCACAAAAAGTGAAAATGTACTTATTGATGGTCCTAATATTAATTGTAGTGCCACACAATGAAGTGTAATATGATCTTGTTATTTGGCCTTTTGTGAATTTGTAGATTGTAGGATATGTTCCCTGCAAAAGAATCCTACTGGCTATAGAGTGGTCATTTATGAATGATATCAACACTTTTCTTCATGAGAATGGGGCATGGAGATCACTTCCAAAAGATACTCTTTTTTTCATTTCAAGCTGCGAATATTTGTTCATAAGAGGAGCATGGACAGATTAATTTGGGCTTGCTGAATTTATGCACAAAACGTTGTTTATAAGAAAGTGATGAAAAGGACCTATGCAACATTAAAAAAAAAATTAAGTTTATGGGATTGAGAATCGATGAGGTTACTGAATTTATGTATTTAGATTAATTTTGTCGGCTAAGTTGTAACTTAGATAATTCTCCGCTACTTTTCTATTCTTATGCCTTGGGTCTGTCTGAACTCTGAACTAAATCGCTGCATAAATATAAGTTTTTTGTAATTGGCACATGTGTGGAATCATGACATTATAATTTTCACTTAAAAAAATATTTCTACAGTACTTGGGTTGCGCTAAATGACATTAGTTACCCTTGTGTTAACTTTTACTAGAATTGAGTTTTTCTTGACCGATCATTATAAATCTATAATACAAATATTGACTCTCTTTTTTTTTTCGGGAGGAATGAAAATAAGATTGAAAATTTTCATATTAAGTAGAAGGGAAAATGATATAAAAGTGAAAAATGAAGTTTAAATGGAATTAAGAAACATTAGTGGATGTAAAAAATTTTTGATTGGAATGAATGAGAATAAAGTTGAGAAGTTTCGTATTAAAAAAAATTAAATAAAAAGTAAAACATAAAATATAAAAATAATTAAAAAAAATTAATAGAATAAAAAACATTAATGAAAGATTAATAAAAAAATTTATATTTATATTATAAATTTATAATGATATCAAACAAATACAGAATATAATGAGATTAATTATCACCGGAACAACAGGGACATCCAAGGTGATATCTCTGATTGGTGCAGCCAGCCCAAGCCTGGGACATGTCAAGTGACGATGGGAGCCCAAATCTTGTCCGTTACAATGCCGGTGTCTTGTTCGCACTTGGAAACCCTGTTATATATTGAGCTTCGAACCCGATACAAACGTTCATGGCCCACATTCCAATCGTGGCGGCGCCGAGAGAAAATTATTCATTTTCCCACAGTTTACAAAACGCTACGTTTCGTCTCCCGCCACTCCCCAAACAAACCGCACAAAGAAATTAAAACATTAAAAAAATGGAAAAAAGGATAGGAGAAAATTGGAGTGGAAGAATCGGGAACTTGGCTTCCACAACAAGATTCTCACTCTTCATTTCACTCTCCAACTCGCCTCCTCTTCGAATTCCTCCCCCCAATTTCTTCTCCGATTCTTCATTTTCGTTCCCAAATGCCCGGACCTTTTCTGGGTGTCCGGTTTGCCCTAGTCGGATTCGACCTGGATACGCACCACCAGGTCTGTGATTCATTTTAGTTTTTCTTGGATTCATTTTAAGTGTAAAATTGAATACTGATTTGGTGTGTGAAATTTTGGGGCAGGTGAGGAAGAGGCTTGTGAACGCAGGTGGAGTCGATGTTCGAGAGATTGGACCGGGTTGTACTCATGTTATCGTGGATAAGCTTGTCTATGTCAGTTTTTTATTCGCATTTGTGTAAATGTAATGCAATTTAAGTTGATAATATATGTAAGTTGGTTTTCTCCAAACACATAAAAAAAATGATAGTATAATTTGAAATAATGTTTGATAAATTATTAGATTCGACTTTTAAATTGAGAAATGAGTTCAGTTCATAT
>LIEC01010921.1:0-131032 GCA_001925005.1 Drosera capensis | reverse complement strand
ATTCTAATCTCGTCTCAAAACTTCACAAAAGTTATACTTGGCAATGATTTAGTAAATTGGTTAGCCAAGTTATCTCTTAAGCGTATTTGCTTCACATCTATGTATCCATCTTTTGAAGATCATGAGTGTAGAAGAATTTTGATTAGATGTTTTTCATTCTGTAACCTTTGATGTATCCTCCTTTGAATTGTGCGATACAGGCAACATTGTCTTCATAAACTATAGTGGGAGTTCCTCTTATAGATGATAACCAACATGACTTTGGGATGTGTTGAATGATTGATCTCAAGGATATACATTCTCGGCTTGCTTCTTGTATTGCTATAAGCTTTGAATAATTCGAAGAAGTTATCGTGAGAGTCTGCTTTATTGATCGCCAGGATATAGCAGTATTATCATAACTAAATACATAACTTGTTTGTGACTTTGCTTTGTGAGGATCAGATAGGTATTCGACATCAGCATATCCAATCAATGTAGACTTCGTCCCTTTTGGATAAAGCAATCTCATATCAATACTTCCTCGAAGATAACGCATGATATGCTTGACTTAATTTCAATGCCTCTTTGTACGTGCAGAGCTATGCCTACCCTATAGATTGACAGCAAATACAATATCCGATCTCGTATAATTTACGAGCTACATTGATGCCCCAATTGCACTTAAATAGAGAACTTCTTGTCCCAAACAAGCCCTTGCAGATGTCAAGATGACACTAATCCATGAAAGACCTTCCTCTATTGCAAGAACAATGGCAGAGACTGAACCGTCTACATATCAATAGTTATCTCCATCAAAAACTGCTGTTGAATACAGACTTAGACAATGGGATCAGGAAATCTACAACATGCATCAGTGGACACGGGATGCATTCAAGAAACTTCTCAGTAGACTGCAACCAATTGCAGACGAGTTGGAGGCTGAGAAGACTGACAGGGAAAAGTGTTTTGAAGACTTCTAGGAAACTCTCTCCAACATGGTTGAAAGTCTTACAGATCAAATTCAAAGGGCTAATGCCCTAAACCTTCAGCAGTACAGGTTTAACTCCTCAAATCTGAACAAGGTAAGGGGACAACACTCAGTTGACCAGCGGAAACTACAAGCATCCTTGAAGACAACCTAATAGTAGCTTACGGAGCACATTTGCAACAATGACACAAGGCTTGGATTGCTGGAAAACAAGCTTTAACTTGATACTGTCAAAGCCATAGTTGCTCAATAGACAACCACTTTTGAACTAAAAGCCTTGAGAATTGCAATAAAACCCCTTACATCTGCAATCAATGCTAACAAAAAGGGGGGAGAAGACAGCAGAGAAAGGGAAAGAGGCAACAAGGCTTCCTGGGTCTACAGCCAAGAAAAAAGCAGCAAAGAAAAGTGTAACAAATCCATCTACAAACAAGCTCAAAAGAAAATCAACAGCAGCAGTAGATCGAGAAAGGACTACAAAGCAACAAAAGTCTCAAGGGAAGAGGTCATCAAACCACATAACTCAGGGAGAGAAAACCTTACAAAAAACACCATCAGGGCACAGATCTTAGAGAGAGCAGCCCCATACGAAGAGAAGAACATGTCACAGAACATCCAAGGAGTAGCCTCACAAGCGTAAAAAAGGCAGTGAACATCGCAGGAAAAAGGTCATACCCTTTGCTACACATCAGCGTAAGAAATTTGATTAAACTTTTTATCAAACAATGTAATTTAGAGAGTTACCTTGTTGTTTTACTTAGAAGTTTTGTTAGCATCAATTTAGGGGGAGATTGATAGGAATGTACAATCCCTCTAGTTGTATAGAAATTGATGAACAAAACTTAGGAGTATTGGTCATGATGTTGTTAGCGTGCTTAGGTTGGAAATTAGGTAGGTATCTGTAATTTAGGTCAGATGTTGGAGAGCAGACGACCACAGATGGAGAGCATTGTGTGGGCCACCAGATGCAGATTACTATAAAGAATTTGGGCTAAGCAACTAAAACATACTTGGGCAACAAAAGTAAGTTGAAGATTTGAGGTTCAGAATGTGACAGTACGAGGATCTGAAAAAGATGAGCTGTCAACATTAGTGAAGGTTCACATGTGACCAACTGTTATCATCAGATCAAGTACACAAGTCACGGGTTCAGTCCCTAAGCCTATGAAAGAGGATCAAAGAGCTCAAGAAAAAGAAACAGTTGAATGAAAAATTGAACGTACAAGTCTGCAAAAAAAATTCAAATTCAAAACTGTTCAAGTGAGCTGAATTGAAAAAGAGCAAGTAGAAGAGGTTCACTAGTGTGCACTGAAGAACATAAGTTATAGCAAAGTCCAACAAAGGATCTGTGCAAGGATCTAGGTTCCTTACTTTTGACAATTTAGCTAACTTGTAAAGGGATTGTGTTGTAAGCCAAAAACAAGAAGATAGTGAACTCACCTCTTGAACTGACTAAACTGGTCACCAAGGGAAAAGTACACTAAGCTCTCTCTTATCAGTTGATAACGAGTGTCCGAACAAGTATAAATCATGTGTTCTTTATTTGTTTTCAATTATTGTGAGCAATAAAAACTATTAGAAATTAATCACAATAACAAATAGAGACAAACTCACAGAGTTTAAGTCTCTGTTGTAGACTACCTCAGTGTCTGTAAAGAACATTAGTGCGTTAAAATTAATTATTTCACTATATTACACTGATAAATTTTAAAATAACATATTCACCTCCTCTCTGGGTTGAACCTGTGGATCTTTCAAGGTCACTTCGCATATCATCATGTTCATGGAGATAAGAAAATTTAGATTTTTTCCTAGATTTTATCTTTGTTCATGTCATGATACCAATTATATTAGTCTAAGGACCTATATGTTTAATCTTATGTTGTAGTAGGTAGAGATGATGTTGTCTCGATTTATTGCTCTCTCTTATCAGTTGATAACGAGTGTCCGAACAAGTATAAATCATGTGTTCTTTATTTGTTTTCAATTATTGTGAGCAATAAAAACTATTAGAAATTAATCACAATAACAAATAGAGACAAACTCACAGAGTTTAAGTCTCTGTTGTAAACTACCTCAGTGTCTATAAAGAACATTAGTGCGTTAAAATTAATTATTTCACTATATTACACTGATAAATTTTAAAATAACATATTCACCTCCTCTTTGGGTTGAACCTGTGGATCTTACAAGGTCACTTCGCATATCATCATGTTCATGGAGATAAGAAAATTTAGATTTTTTCCTAGATTTTATCTTTGTTCATGTCATGATACCAATTATATTAGTCTAAGGACCTATATGTTTAATCTTATGTTGTAGTAGGTAGAGATGATGTTGTAAGATGATGTTATGTGATATTAATAAAATTTCATATTTTGATGGTTAGTCTACTAGGAATAATAGTCAGATATAAGACCTTTTATGATCTGACAATACTATAATTATAATTAAAGATTATTAAGATTAACAATGATGCTCATATATATGAGAATATAGAAGAGAACAATGATTGTAGAGTTCGATAGCAAAAGGATGCGCCATCAAGTGACATTAAGTAGACATGCTCTGGTGGTAACACTGAAAGTAAGGATTCAGAGGTGTACACCCACTGTCTTTGTGTCTGTACCCTCAAAATATTTTGTTTTAGAAATATGCACATGTGTGTTTTCTGAGTATGCACTTCCGTGTGTTCTTCTATTGCTTATCAATACTAACATATGGTAAATCTGAAGTTGTTATTTACATAAGTGAAAAATCTCTTGGAAAACAAAGATAGTTGTCTATGGTTTTTGTACGACCATATATAGTTAAGTTATGGTCTATGTTCACTGTGCTAGTTTGATGGTTATTGGGTACTTGGGTTACAATCAAACCCAGACAAAGGATTGATAAACTGGAATCAATCTACCATACTTGTGTTAAAACTGTGGTGAGCCTTGGCATATCATTATACATATCATTAAGCAATAAAAACAAGTAAGATACATAGTATTATATTGGTTCAGACACTTGTTATCAAATGATAATCGAGAGGTTAGTCCATTCTTCCCTTGGTGACTAGCGTAGTCAAGCCAAGAGATGAGTATCATTATCTTCTTGTTTGTAGCTTACAAGAAACTTCTTTTTACAAGTTATCTAACTTGTATAAAAGATGAAGTACTCAGATCCTTTGCACAGATTCAATCTACTGGACTCTATTGTAAGTTGTGTTCTTCTGTAGACTAGTGACACTCCCTTCACTATATATTCTTCACGAATTAGCTCTCTTGAGTAATCTTTGAATTTATGATTGTTTTGCACGCTTGCTTTTCAATCTCATTTAACAGTCTTACTTCAATGAGCCTAAACGATTCTCTTTTATAGGCTCAGGGAATGAACCCAACAAACACGGTACTATTTCTGAAGTGACATCATGTCACGTATATCCCCCAACTGATGTTGACAGTCCACCTACTTTAGATTCTCGTACTGTTGCTATCTGTACCTCAAATCTTTGTTTGACTGACTTCAGACCTTTGACTCAACCCCAGCAACCATCTCTGCTACACTCCAGTCTGTTGTAACTTTTAGTCTGTATCTAGTATTGTGAGACCTAGTATGCACCCTGTAACCTTAGTCTTCACCAAGTCCCTACTGCAACCTCTAGTCTACACCCAGATCTGATGCTCTTCATGCTTTGCTGTGTTGATCTTCGTCTGCAAACTTAATCCCAGATCCTGAAGCATTTGTAGGTCTTTTATTGCCCATGAATACCTTAGTTTCTTATCCAAAAATCTCTATAGTAGTCTGCATCTAGTGGCTTACATAGTGTCCATCATTTGTAATTGTCTGCTCCTCAGCATCCGTCCTAGACTGCAACTATTTACTTTTTTTCTAGCCTAAGCATACTAACTACATTATGACTAATACTTCTCAGTTTTGTTCCATCAATTTCTATATAATTGGAAGGATTGTACATTCCTATCAGGTTTTGATATTATGTTTTTGCAAGGATAAGACCACATGAGACCGTATTGTGTAGTTTAATCATATATGTGAATAAAGATTATACAAGAATTTAGGTAACCAAAGGTTACAAATAGCTGATCCATGCATAACCAAAAGTGAGATTAAGATGATTTGTTATAAGTATTGATGTTGGGAGTTAAGCTGAAGTATAATGATTTTAAATGCCAGCAAGGTCATATCTGTGCAAATTAATGAAGTTTCATGTAACAAGTACTATATGGAAGGCTTATTATGATGTTCATGTTAGGAACAATTTGTTGGGTTCAAATCTTGTGCTCTAAATTCAAGAAATGAAATGTATAAGAATGCTCTACATTAGATATTATACTGTAAAAGATTTGAAAGATTGTGAAGGTGTTAAGATGTACTGAACTCTATCACACTATGAAAGACATCCAATGAGGGAAGCTGTTGCTTATTATTGTCATTAAGGTATGAATAAGCTTTGTGTTTAATCAGAAAGATGAGTTAAGGATTCGGAGTTTCACAGAGTTTTCCATCACAAGAAGTTGAGTATTATTTGCTTAAATATTTCTTGTCGACTTCAGATAAAACTGATGAGCTCGAATCTAAAAATAGAAATGTGAAAAACAAAATAATGAGGTGTGAACTTATACAAGTTGCATCAATATTTTGGAGAACACTTTGTGAAGCTTTGGGTTTATAAAGGCTACGTACTCAATATTTACAATCTAATAGTCGAGAAATCATGAGATGCACATATGAAAAACTACTATTAGAGTGCACTGTTATTGTTGGATTAATGACGACTGTGAGGGGTTTACTACAAACTAAGTGACACTGGGAGATGAGAGAAATTTCGAGGATGAAATTTTTGTAAGGAGGGGAAGAATGTAAGGATCAGAAAAATTTCGTAAAATTTAATTTCACGATAATTAATATGAATAATAAATTATCATATGTTATAATTTATTTTACAGAGTCATTAGGCTTATTTGATGATATAATAGTAAAAAAATACAAAATATGGATGAAATACAACCCTAATATGCAAATATGGAAAATTTTCATCTTAATATGAAAATACCGTATTTATATGAAAATGACATAAACCTAATTTTGGCACTTATTTTTTTTTAAGTTAATTTCTACTCCACTCAAATTAGATTATTATCCACTAATTATCAACTTATTTTCCGCTTAACTATTTTAATCAATTTAGTTTCCTATAAATACAAGCTTTATCTTCTTGGAAAAACTTCTTACAAACATAAAAACACACCTTATTACGCAAAAGAAGAGATAAACAAGAGAAGAAAAAAAACCAGAAGAGTTTGAGGAGAAGTGAAGAAAAGGAGAAGCTAAGGTTACAAAATGGCGAGAATCCTTCACCATTCATAAGAGGAGGTGAATTTCTTGTTTAGAAATTTTATGGAAAATCATAGGCTCAATGATAAAATTTGATTTTAATATATATTGAAGTCTTATATGTCTAGTTTATGATAAAATTATGAATTGGAGTTGTAAATTTCAAGATATAAATTAAAACATGTAGGTATATTAATTTATAAAAACTAATTATAAGGATGACTTTATGACTTGATCTAGATGAGTTAGAAGACAACCCTTATATCAATGGAAAGGTTTTGAAGTCTAGTTTCTACAATAGATTAAAAATTGAGATTTGGACTTATATGTAAATAGTTATGAGGTGATTAGTGAAATAAAGTCAAATTATCTAATGTAACAGAAAATATAAATTTGAAAGAATAAAGTGTTATTATTGATAAAGTTTCATGATGAAAAATATAATTTTATGGAAATCTTCTAGAATCTAATTTATGTTAAATTTTACGAAATAATTTTTGAAGGTGTATACGAGAAGTTATAGATTTAAATTTGTCGAAAAATGACGTGGGACAGAATCTGGAAATGCTGTTTTGACCTCGAAATAACTTCAAATGTTCACAATCAATTCTAATGATGATAAATATATAAAATCATCATCATGGACTATTAAAAATAAGTATCAAAGACTTTTTTCATAGCATTCGTGACTATGACCATAGATTCCAATGCTCACAGTATAATAATACGTATTGTCACACATAATAAATATAAACGTTATCTTTTACCATAATTTTTCACATGCATTAGCTCAGTTTCGTCCTTAAGTGACAACGAGCAGTGTCTTCAAATCCTATAATATAATAGGATACACGTATTAAGATATATCCTTGCAAATGATTATTTACCTTGTAGAGTTAAGCATATTTGTTTGTACTTCTTAAATAACCGTCATAGTAATATATTATATGGTAGTGTCTATCACTTGATGTATGCTGTGATAAGATGATTTGTGTGCTTATGTTATACCTTGTTTACACGATGAGTGAGTAAAAAGATTATAAATCCATAATTGATGGGATAACTCCATGGTATAGAACACAAAGAGCATTGTGGTTGTCGCATGTATTATATAGTGATTTGGTGATGATATTCTTTCATCGACCTTATGAGGTCATTTTGGTATGAGGGTGCCTCATTGTAGGAGACCCTGGGTTCCGATTTGGCTGATCCCCTCTCGCGGATGTCCATTTTGGTAAAGCTAAAGAGAGCTTATTTATGAAATTGAATAAGTCTTACCAAAGGCATATTTATAACATTTAGGTTATTTATTGTCTGTCGTCTCTATGTGATTGATATAACGATAAGTATAATAAAGTCTTGAATTAACTGCTGAGTGCAGCAGTGCATGAGCCTTAGATTGGGGGCGTATCGTGTCACAATGTCATTATCTCAATTTGTTTGATATGAAAATCGTGACTATCATACCAGAAATTATATAACGGTAGTAAATGACGTTGATGATGTCTGGAGTGTTCGATTGACGTATAGTTTCGAACGTTATTACATGATGTTAAATTTGACTATATGAATAGGATGAATCACTGATATGTTTGTTATGATAATTGTGAATGTCATATTATCATGATAATTCCAGAGTGCTCAAACAAAGGATCCAAGTGATCATTTTCCTATTATTTTCTTAACTTTTTTTTCGTGTAACCCTTAATAAGAGGGACGACATGTTATCGAGCTTCTAAAGTTTATGTCAACTATTTTTCTATGTTTTTTCTTTTCCGTTCCCTTTGTTTCCAAAGTAAGACTTGAAAAGAAGTGTGATCTAAGTTTTGATGTTAGATATAACTTATGTGTCAAAGATAATTTGATTTTAGAAAAAACAAAATGTGAATTCCACAACGAAGATGATATTCTGAATTATAATTCAGTACATCAAAAGTTTCAAAACTAATGATGTATGAGTAAACTTAGTTTATCTTTTTTGAATAAACTAAGGATGTATAATTTTTATCTAACGGAGACATTGGGCATAATAGTAGTAACGTCATATGTATCATTAATAATTAATGAAAAATCAGGATGTTACATATATAATTACACTAAACCTTCGGACGTCCCACAGAACTCCACCAACTTTAAAATTAAATATATATTTATAAAAAATAAAAATAAAAAAATCTTTTACGAAATAAATTTTAACTTTAAGTAATATTTATAAAATAAAGAAAAAACGAAAATTAAACAAAATCCGAAGTAATAATTTAATATTAAATAAATATTTATAAAAAGAAAAACGAAAAAATATTTATAAAATAAATTAAAATTTTTAAATAAACATGATAATATAATTGAAAAAATTGTAAAAAATAGTTAAATGTGGAAAAAAAATTTAAAACTTTTTCAATTGTTTTTTTTTCAAACTATCAAAATCAATAAATCAATCTAATCAAATATATATACTAAGCATTCTAGTGTTACTTCAACTGACATTGCGTGGTTGAAAAGTAAAATTTTAAAATAAAATTTTACAAAACAAAATCTATATAATATTTAAATCTAATATAAATCAAATTACATGAAATTTTAATCTTAAATATATGAAAAAGGTAATATTAAAACATTAAATTCTTTAAATGACAAAGTTATAACCATGAAACATAATGTTTTACTCCCCACAAAATCTATCTAATATCGACATTAATTATAAATCTAATTACAATAACATTTTAATCATAAATATTAGAGAAAAAGTAACGTTAAAACACTAGATTTTGTAAATGAATATTTTTAAAGCATAAAACATAAGGTTTAAGGAGCGTATGTCATGATATATGTATGTCTAGTAATAAATGAACGATTGAGATTGAAATACCATATATGAAAGGTTAAGATTGAAATTTCTAAGAATCGGATCCAAAGTCAACAACATGGAACGCATCCTACTTGGGCAAGAAGCAAAATTGGCCGAAATCAACAAAAAGGTCCAATTTGGATTTGTTACACAACTCGGTGGTAAGTACTCTACTTGATCGATTGTTTTCTATTTACATTGGATTAATAATCGATATTGGACACTTGCTGCACGATACTTGATTAATCAATAGAAATCCGTAGGCATCAAATCTAAATAAAAATAGCAACCTGCTACTGCCTCTATGTAGTTCCACAACTCCTGTTTCTTCATTGCTTGATGCTCCCGTTCAGCATATGTTGAACCATAGGCATGGTGGCATGGTGACCCAATAAAAATTGCCAGACCTGCAACCTTAATTTGACTGGAAATCTTTCATAGAACAAAGGTGATAGACACGGCATCAAATGTGAACTCTGAGTAACAATGTGAACACGCTCAACTCCACCATAAAAAAATTTCTTCTTCAATGCTTTTGGATCCTTGATTCCCCCCTCAGAATCCAGAAAAGCAACCCACAACAGTACAATCGAATCCGATTTCAAATAGAATATAGACGTAATTTAACAAGTTCTAACTTGTGAGCACAACCATCTATCATGATAAATTAAAAAAAAAAAAAAAAAAAACAGCAACATATTTGTAAAGGTCGGTGTGGACATGAACTAATAGATCACATCTACAACTTTTACAGCAATCCGGACATCTAGAAAAGTTGGGCACTATGATTCATACTAGTAATGATGGAATTGAAGCGCAAGGACATTGTCGAACTAGCATATGCCAATAGCCATGGTGGGACTCTGATTGATAATGATAACAGATTACTATAAGGGTGGCAAATTGGCAAGCATAAACGGGCCACTCAGGGGAATACGCTAAAATTTCTAGGGCGATTGTGTCTGATAAAGACATAGAGGTAATAAATCAAGTGGCTACTGGCAACTAGAGCTAGATAGTGGCAAGTTGTCGTTGACGATTAAACCAAGAACAATCACAGCAGACCAATGACCCACAACATGCAAAATGCAAACTTAGAGCATCTCCAATGGTGCTATTTATATTTAGCCGGAGCAACTCCATAATTTGGCTACCAATAGTGTAAAATTGTTAAAATTTGACAATATTGCTCCAATGATGTTGTGTCATATTTTAGCATTGTCTTTTTCTTTTATACTTCTCCTCTCACTTTTTGGTTCTTTTTGTCCAAACATATCAAATTTGATGTCATGGTAAAAATAGTTATAGCCAAACCTATTGTCAAATATAACATTAGTTTTAGCAATGACAACATTTAGCATGAAAAAAAAGACCATAGGAGTGAAACAAATAACCAAAGTTGTTGTATGACAATCCATTTAGGAAGTGCGTTGGGGATGCTCTCATTGGAAACTAGGGGGACCAACAAAAATCCTCAGACTGTCTGAGCATGTCATGATGTTACAAGATCATAGAAAACTAACACATGGTAGACATAAAGTTCTCATTGTCATTTCCCTACAATATGGGGTACCCCTAACTGCATAAGGGACTTCCATTTTAATCCAACAAACATTTCAATCAAAATACCACAAAATTAAAACTATACATTGCAAGGGAGATTGTCGTGGTTTCCCCAAACTAGGACTAATTTTTCAAACTGCAAATTCCATTTAAAGCAAAAAATAAAAACCATAAAGATGTGACAAATACACATCAATTCTTCTTACATAAAGATTATGAAACAAAATCTAGCAAACTACCAACAAATGAGACAAAACCATCCTATCAAAAAAATAAAAAATGTGACAAAACCATAAGCTCTATTGCACAATCGTGGCGCTGAGCAGTAATTTGACAGCTAGTAGTGATGCAGAGGTTCCCCGGTTGGCCAGTTCAGCACATGCCATCCAAGTACCCATGAATGAGAACTTCACCTATTTTCAGTTATAAAATGGGACAAAATCATAACCACGACAATGTTGATGGTTCAGTGATGAATAGCATTCTTTATCGTTAGTAAGTTTAACCTTGCATCTCTTGCTGCACGATACTTGGTTGTTCTGTCTACATTTCATTTTGTGTTGGATGATTTTGATCTTTTTTGCGTGTTTCAGTGTACTACTTGTCCTATTCATCAGAGGAGTGTTTGACGAGGAAGAGAGGCTGAAGGAGATCAAACAAGCGACGTAGCAACTCGTGGAGCAAGCTAATTTTTGCACTGTTTTAGTTTCGCTCGTGAAAAAGCCTTGGTTTTTGTTGTGCTGTCCATGGCAGTCCCGAGAGTACCTCCATTTAAATATTGAAGTTGAACAATGAATATGTTGTGTAGGTTAAACTTTGAGCCAAGGAGAATATACCTGTGGTTCCCATTCCTGGGCTGTCTTGCCGTAATAACAGCAATATCTGATTCAGGATTACCAATGGATGAGTTTACGTTCGGTATTCTATTCATATGATCAATCTCATGTCAAACTTACTCAGGTATACTGGACATCTGTCCATATCATTGAGATATGTTCCGTATGGATTTTGTTTTCCTCTCATTGCTGCAATCGGTTTTCTTCCAAAGCATGCTGATGCTGGTTCAAGAAGAGCAAGGCTAATGCTCGCTGCTAATCAGAGAGCTGTGCAAATATGACAGCTTCATCCGCGAGCGATGGGAGAGAACCAAGCAGATAATCCAGGCATGACAGCTTGGTCGGCAAGTTATGGGAGAGAACCAATCCCAAGTTGCTCACAGTCGTGTTCTGTGGAAGTTAAGTGTATGGTAGCTCGTATGTCCATCAAGCCTAACAATAGAAGTTCACGAGTATCCCAAGTAGCTTGGGATAGGATGAATCTTACCAATATTGACACAGTGGGAGAAGAAACCCTTGTGGATTTAAGGTTCTATTGCGTTTTATAGAACGGTATCTAGAAGCCAATCCCTTCTTTGCTGCGTCAAATATCCTACATCCTGTTGTACCATCGTGTCTAAAATGATTAGTTGAGACTATAACACAAGGGCCGGTAAAGGAAGGGGCACAAGTTATGACAAGCACATTATAGCCATTCAACAGAGTTATACAACCTGATTAATCTTCAAAGCATGTTACAGTGAGACCAAAACACGGAAAAAACTGCGATGTAGCACAGATTTCCTTTTTGGTGGGGAGGAGGATTACATGATCACAAGGAAGAGTTAATAGAAACAAATGGCAGTTCATATCACTCTTCAACACAGGAAATCAATCCTTCTCCCTTTCAATAAAAATGTACAAAATCCCTTCTGTCACCGACACAAAGCTGTTATGAGCAATTATATCAGAGACGGCTCTCCAGCAACAGTAACATATTGTACGCATTTTCTGCACTAGTTCATAGCTTTTAACGCGCTTGCAGTCGCTATAACGCATTTGGCTTACCCTTGAGGCAATTACAGGGCGAGGTCAAGCCAAGTACTTGAACAAATTGGGATTGTCCTTGTCCCTCTCAAGATAATCACGAGTAATGAGATCTTCAATCCTCTTTTTGATCGCCTTGAAGTCGGGCTACAAATACAAACAAATAATAAGGGCACAATTCAGAAGAGCATTAGAGAGGAAAAGACAAAGGTGAGAAGGAACTATGAGCTAGTACCTTGAACATGCGGCTCAACTGCTCGACACACTCACTGACCAACTGCTGGTGATTCAGAACCTTGCGAGACTTCATGATACGGACAATTGAGGCATCAATGGCATATCTCCGGTCCTTGTCAACATCCTCAATCACCTTCTTCTTCTCGTCCACTGGGGGAAGAGGAACCTTCATTTACACAAAGAGGGCTGGTCATCCTTCCAACTCAATAAAAACTAACCAGATGCGGAAAAGTAGCACTCTGTTGAGATGGAACAAGATATCTACCTTGATTCTTCTCATTTTATCGGTAAACTTTGAATTGAACTCAAAATGATCAGTTGGCGATATTGTTTTTGTAGCTGGTTCCTTGTTCAGGATCTTATATTTCGCACAAGATAAGGAGTGGAGAAGTCTAACGACATCATCATCATTCAAGTTCAGCTCATTCACTATATCAGAATAGCTCCATCTATCTGAGGTGTTAAACAGCAGCAGCAGAGCAGCCTAATAAAGAAAATGAGATAATGTGCAAAGCTAAGACGATTAGATGAATAACAAAACACTTCATAAACAATGAGTGGGAGAGTATCAAACCTGATACGTTGTCACAACCAGCTCCACTGCCTTTGATTCAAATTTCCCATTTACATTACATATTCCCAACGAGTATATCCATGTAAGTTTTCTGTGCTTGGTTTTTGTTTGATAAAATTCCTTGAAAACTTCTACACATTTTACCTGCAAGGGAAAGTGAAGAAATCACTACTGAATCACAAACCCAGCAACTTTATTAGATTTGGCATTATGATCAACCAAAGAAGGGCACGTACCATTTCCGCAGGGAGGTTCAAATCAAAAGACTTGTAACTTGGCCAAAAGCCAGTGGTCAATACAGTGACTGTCAAGTCAATCCCAGGATTAGCATGGGGATTACTACTTAGGTAATCCTCGAAATTTGTCTGGTTCTCCCTGGCTAGTGTCAAATCCGTGACCTGTATAAATGAAGAAAGCCATTAGAAAGTAATCCACAAACCACATCAGGAAAGCTTTACTTTCACAAAGACCAATAATGATATAATTCCTAACATCCACGCAGAAGCAAGTATTTCGTACCATGCCCTCCATCTTTGAGGTGAACTGACCACCACATTGTTGCTTCAGCTTAGTCAGAATACTTCTCTCATGATCGTCATTTGCGCTTTTCTCGAACAGAAGTCTACGAGCAAGTTTCTTCCTGCCAACAAATTACCATATAATCATGCATTAAGTACTAATTCTATGAAGATCCAATCCCTGGGGGATCTAAGATCGATCAAGGCAGAAAGTAATGAGATGTGCATAAAATTCTAGGGATCACCTGTAGAACTCAGCAAACAGATCCTTGTCACTTATGTAAGCGAGTAGCTTTACAACCTACATTATTCCAAAAGAAAAAGGCCTGAATTCATAAGAAAGAAAAAAGGGAAAATTTAAATAAATAAACAGCATAATGCAGAAACGGTGTTTTCTTTTGTACCATGGTGGGCCCACACATATTCTTGAATTGAGATGGTAGAATTTTCCTTGTATCGTTTTTTGCAGGGCGGGGTGGCACCATGTTCCGGATTCTCATATATAAATATTTAGCAAGGGCATGTATATAATCAAGCAGAAGGTGCAACACCAAATTTCAACACCCTACCTTTTCAAGTGCTTCCTCAATGGCTTCATCACTCAACTTCTCACTACCACCTTTCTTCAAAATATTGTCACAGAACGTGGCAAGAAGTTCTGCACTTGAGCTTCCAGCAACTCCCTTGTTACAGAATATCTCAAATGCCTCCTTCAGAGCCTGATGCAGCGAGAATCATTTTATTATGGAATAAAGAAGGAAATAAAAGATGCATCAGGCTCTGATTTTAAAGAACAAACCTTGTGGAAAAGAGTGTGATTTGCAAAGCAGTCATTAACGTAAGCCATGTACTTGTCATGCAACTCTATCACTTTCCTAACAAAAACCTGAAAATGAAGCGATGACACAGTCAGCATACCCAAACAAAATAAAAATCGTTGCTATTCCAGGAAGCAGTTGAGGCACACCTGTTCCTGCATACCAACAAGGTCCTTCTTATCTGCCTGCGTGGAGAAAACAGAAAACAAGAAGAGCTATTTACTGCATGAATCGCTAGCCAAAAGTCATGTACTGCACAGAGTTAAATAGATGAATGAGGAATTTGCTAGCTGCTGTTAACTAGAACTAAAAGAAGCCCGGGAATGTGGATTTAGTTGGGGAAACTTATCCGGAGTGAATGATATTAGACGACAACTTTGGTTTGTTCATGTACCAAAATGACATTACCCGGCCAGATATCAAGAAAACAGAAGTTAGGGAATATGCCTTCGAAAAGATCAATTCTCAGACGACGAGCATGCCTCTAGAAGCTTTGAGTGCAGTTTCAAGTTTTATAGCACCAAACTCAATGGTGCAAAGATAACAAGGTCATTTCTGAAGAAACACTCAGCAGACGATCGCTACTCAATCGGATATAGAAGGGAAGTCAAGCCACTAGATAGAGAACAGAAAAACTACGATCTTGAGTGAAAGGACACCGGGAGAGAGAATCATATGCCGAGTAATTGTAACCTATGATCGAGACAAATGCAACATTAACAAAGAAGCTTGCAAAGAAATCAGGATAGCAGAGCTGTGCCTTCAGCAGTAACAAACCCTCTGGGATCAAGCCATACCTTTTTGTTGGTAGCCGCATCTTCTGCTTGTTTTACCAAGGCTGTGCCTTCAGCAGTAACATGCTGCACATTTACCAGGGCATATCTTAGTCAGAAATACACAAAACATAAAGTGAAAAAGAAGGTGATCAGCTTTTGACACCACCTGCTTAAATATAGCAGAAACAGGGTCCAAGCCTTTAGGTATTTTTGAGAAGAGCCTATACATTCTCGAGAGATCTTGAACCTAGCACAACATCAACGACACCATTAGTAAGTAGAGAACTTTAGGCCAACAACATCTCAGCACACATAATTGAACAAAAACTTTAATACACCCTCACCTTGTCATCTCTTAGTAGTGCATGACATCCAGAATGCTCCTTCTCCAGCAATTGGGTTGCATAAACGGATAGCAATTCATGTTGAACTTTCTGAAAGAACACAACAGGTCAAAAGCAATGAAGTCCAGAATAGAAATATTTCACCGGAGTGCATTACAATGTCAACAGAAAGTCGGCTCTCCTGTGCATGAACACTAACTAGTAAGGATGCAAGAAAAGTTGAAACCCACCCCCAGCATGCTTTGTGAATAAAAAAGTTCAGGTGTGAAACTCATTGCTCACAAAGATCTAACAGACTCATCTGAGAGGATAACAACAAGAGCTACATGAACTATGAAAACAATGTATAATGATTCATGAAAGCGTCGACAAACCTCGAGTAACTTTGGCTCACTACTAGAGTGAAGATAATGTGAAACTCTTTCCTTCTCTCTCCTCAAACATTCCTCAGCCTGATATTCCAAAGAGAGTGAGACAAGTTCCATGAAAATGAAATTGGATTATCTCAAATGCAATGAAATTATAACCAAAAAAGGAAATTTGTAAAGAAAATTACTTTCAGCAAGTAGTCTGGACAAGAGTCTTCAAGAATCCAGTTTGAAGCCTTCCTTGAATAATATGCAGCTGTATCTTTCAACATGTCGGCTTCAAAGTCATTCTCGTAATATTCCATCTGCCCCATCCCGATTTCCACAAAAATATCAAGGACATTCTTCAAGAGAGCTCTATCAATCTGCTCTCCTTCACGCTCTTGATCAATCTGGTGATAAGGCTGTGATCAGGACAATCTTTCAAAGAGGAAGTAGAGAAAACAAATTCAAGCACGAAAAATTCCATACCAGAGATATGACAGCATCCCTAACTTTAACATTTAGTTCAGTATAGACCTGTGTCATAAGGAATATCAAAATTGAGAAGAGCCCATGCAAGGCCACTACACAAATGCACAACATGAGACCATGAGTTGTAGACAGAAGACAGTAATCATACCAGACTGCGGAAGCAAGCAAGTCCAACTTCATTCAAAGGTGGAAGTGACCTTCGAGCAATGAAGTAGCGATCCAGGTAATGAAAGAAACGGGAAAGCCAGCGAACCATAACCTTGTGATTTTGCCACCTTTTCACAAGCTCTCTTAGCATAAATTCATCATGTTTCTCCTTTAAAGAAGGCAACACCTGCAAATGGAAATATAGAGAATAGGACTCAAATTTCCAAGTGAAGTTAATTATTGGATTTAGAATATCTTAAAAGAGTACACTGCTTGATTTCTGCAAAGTATCAATATATTTAAGATTGTTGAGAGTTTTGGAGAAGTAAAGTTTCATTGATAATCAAAGAGTAGTATTTAGACAACATAATACAATAACTTAACCTATTTTCTACACACCTCCGCAAACTGGAGCATATATATCTAATAAACTCAGTTTGGAGGTGAAATAACAATGGAGAGATCGAGATAAGACTTTTGTAAAGATATCTGTAGTTTGGTCACCAGCTGGTACATGTTGTAGCTGAATTTTTCTCTGTTGAACCTTTTCACATATAAAATGACAGTCAACAGTCAACCTCTATATGTTTGGTTCTCTCATGGAATACTGGATTCTTAGCAATGTGAATGGCAACCTTGTTATCATAGTAGAGAGATAGAGGATTAGATAACCGAACACCGAGTTCAGATAGGAGACGTTCAAGCCAAGTCTACTCAGAAGTTGCTAAAACCATAACTCTATATTCTGCTTCAGCTGAGGAACGGATTACAACAGTTTGTTTCTTGGCTCGCCATATAATTAGATTTCCACCAAAGTATGTACAATAGCCACTGGTGGAACGTCTATCATCAGGAGATCCAGCATAATCTGCATCAGCATATGCTATGAGAGAGGAAATAGCTGTAGGTCTATAGATGAGTCCCTTTTCAGAAGACTTCTTCAAATACCTCAAGATGTGCTCAACAGCTGTAAAATGAGACTTTCTTGGAGTATGCATGAACTGACTGACTAAACTCACTGCGAAAGATATATCTGATCGGGTCATAGTAAAGTATTTAAGTTTGCCAACAAGCCTCCTATACATGTTTGGATTTGGAATAATAATGCCTGACTCATCAGTAAAGTTGAAAAGCTCGAGATTTTGTTCCATTGGAGTGTCCACTGATTTACACCCAAGAAATCCTGACTCTTTTAATAGATCCAAACAACATTTCCTCTGATTTAGAAGAAAAGACATTCTCTGCTTAACAATCTCAATCCCTAAAAAGTATTTGAGTACCCAAATCTTTGGTGTAAAACTATTTTGAGAGATGAAATTTCACCTTGGCAATTCCAACTGTATCATCCCCAGTAATGATAATGTCATCAACGTAAACAAGTAGTATCACAGTTCCTTGAGAACGTCGAAGAACAAATAATGAAGAATCTGCAGAGAGCTCCTGGAGAATTCAGTGGCCTGTACAATCTTGCTGAATTTCTCAAACTATGCTCGTGGAGATTGTTTGAGCCCATACAGTGACTTGCGAAGGCGACACACATGGTTCTCCACCACAGTCTCATACCCAGGAGGCTGAAACATGTAAACAGTCTCTGTCAAGTCATCATGTAGAAAGGCATTCATGATGTCAAGCTGATACAATGGCCATGAACGATGCACAGCAAGTGAGACAAGCACGCGAACAGTATTGAGTTTGGCTACTGGAGAGAATGTCTCTTCATAATCAATACCATGCTTTTGGGTAAATCCTCTGGCTACAAGACGAGCCTTTAATCTTTCAACTGACCCATCGGGATTGCGTTTTACCGTATAGATCCACCGACAACTAACACAAGACTGCCCTGGAGGAGTGGGAACAACATCCTATGTGCCATTTTCCCATAGAGCCTGCATCTCTTCATTCATAACAGCTTTCCACCCTGGATGTGCAAGTGCCCCTCTAACTAAAGTAGGAACATAAATAGATGACAAAACATATGCAAATTTTCGAAGAGAGAGGGTGAGACGATGATACGATACAAAATTAACAATGGGATGTAAATTACAAGTACGAGGATGCTTACGAAGGGCAATGTGTAGATCATCCGGAACAGACGTCATTGGTGGAGGGTGAGAAGCTACAAGAATTACTTTATCAATTGTCTGCTTCATCCTTCGAGCATAGGTTTGAAGTGGAGCAGAAGCGGGTACAGGAGCAGGAACAGGAGCTGGAGTAGGAGTAGGTACAAGTGGTGGGTCTACCTCACCAATAATAGGTTGAGGAAGTGAATTTGAAGGAGAAGAAAATCCCGAAGAAGTAAAGTAGGAGATTTGTTCAAGAAAAGTGATATCGGCTGATACAATAGTTTTCTTTGCCTCAGAAGAATAACAAACATATCCCTTTTGTGTGCGAGGATACCCAGCAAAAAAATATCGAGATGCACGAGGGGCTAACTTATCTTGAGTAAGACCAAAACAGTGAACAAAACACGTGCATCCAAATACCCTCGGAGTGACACTGAATGGAGACTTGTCATGATATAGAAGAGAAAATGGGGATTTGTTTTCTAGGATAATAGAGGGCATTCTATTGATAAGATGGCATGCAACAAGCAAAGCAAAATTTTAGTATATACGAGGAACATCCATCTGAAATAATAAGGTTCTAACAACCTCTAAGAGATGATGATTCTTACGCTCAACAACTCCATTTTGTTGGAGATTGTAAGCGCAAGAGATCTGATACCTTGTTCAGAACAAATATCCTGAAACTGTGTACCCATATATTCCCGTGCATTATCAGTGCGTATGACCCTAATAGTAGTAGAGAACTGAGTATGGATTTCAGAAATGAATGAACGAAACACATTGACAACCTCAGATCTATCGTGTAACAGAAATAACCATGTCATACGAGAAAAATCATTTATAAAGATGACAAAATACTGAAAACCAAATAGACCTTTCAGCTTATAAGGGCCCCATATATCTGACTGGACTATAACAAATGGAGTATCACTGCGAGCATGGACAACTGAAAAACTAGAACTGTGGTGTTTTCTTATTATACATGCTTCACAGCTGAACTCAGAGAAGGAAAAAGTATGGATCATGATACGAAGGAGAGACAAAGATACATGACCAAGTCGTCGATGCCAATCAATACTTGAAACCGCGGAAAGAGCGATGGGTGGTGCATTCAAATGATAAAGTCCCTGAGCTTCACAACCTTCACCAATCACTACCTGAGTCCGAAGATCCTGTATCACAAAAGAAGGAGAAAATATGATAAAGCAATTATGTTCTTTTGTAAGGCGACTCACAAATAGTAAATTATATCTTAAAGAAGGTACTGAAAGAACAAATGGAAGAGTAAGAGAGGGAGTGAGAGAGAGGGGCCCTAAACCCAACACAGGAGCGGTATTTTCATCGGCAACTGTGATGAACTGATGTGGCGTCTCAGTCATAGAGGGAATAGTGGATTGAGTGATGTGATCTATTGCACCAGAATCGATTACCCATGAGGATGACCTAGAGATATGGGTTGATCGAGACAGAAATCCTCGAACAGAATGAAGCTCATGGAAGGAAAATCCATCAGTGGAAGTGGAGGTCGAGGACGTCTCAGCTGATACAGGTGCCTAGCAGAAAGGGTCAGTGACTGATCACGATACTCATGCTTCTTCCAACAAATGATAATATATGTTGATCGAGATAAAGGTCCTCGAAGAGACTGAAGCTCCTGGGAGGAGAGACCTTTGATGGAAATGGAAGTCGAAAAATGAGTCATGGTCATCGAGATGTCGACGGAAAAATTCGTCGGAAGTTCGCCGGAAACACTGTTTTGCACCGAAAATACTGTTTTGAACCGAAAGCACTGTTTGGTAAAAAACGATCAAAACACTGTGTTGCGGTGTTCAACACTGTACAAATATTATTCATCTTCGTCTTCATTCTTCCGATTTCACCCAAAAAACGCAAGAAAATTTTCTGAACTCTCCAGATTTCAATTCCAGATGATGAAGGCGAGCAGAAGAGTACCTCGAACTCGAGGCGACAGGGAAGGAGAAATCGGGGTATAGAAACCATATCTGGGTATCTAGCTTCGTTGCAGGAAGAGGGAGGATACGGCCGTTGGCGACTGCTAGAGCAACGGGCGGCGACGGTCCGGGCAACGACGGCTGAGTGTGAGATCGATTAGGTGGCGGCGGCTTACCTCGCTCTGATACCATGTTGAGAGTTTTGGAGAAGTAAAGTTTCATTGATAATCAAAGAGTACTATTTATACAACATAATATAATAATTTAACCTATTTTCTACAAAGATAAATAATACGTCATCTCACAAGCACTGTCAAACACAAGAAAGCTAAAAGGATTTCAACTCAAAGACCCAATACGACATATCACAAGCATCACAGAAGATTAATAATATATATTTCCACACATTTCATGAGATGCCTATTTTATGTCCAGAATGCTAAACTTTCACATAATCTGAAGATAATGTGGACAAACGTCCAGGATTCAAATCACCTGTGCATTTAAGGAATTTACAACAAGAAAAACCCGTATGCAGAGGGTATCAGTAAAGAGAAATGACATCACTTGCCAAGAAGAGTCCTATATGCCAATTGGGGAAAAACTGATGACTGATGGCAACATACTTATTCAACCAGTTTTTATAACATATACTGCCCATAGCCCAAAGCGATGCATGAGACACTTTCAACTATCCAAAGCTACTCACAAATTACATCCCACTAAAATTAAACCGCATTACGATTTTTATTAAGTAATTAACATATTTAGTCGATTTTTATTAAGTAATTAACATATTTAGTTAGTGTTAATTTGGCCTTTCGAACTTTATATAGTCCTGAATTGCTTCCACCAACAAATTTCTTGATGTAAAGATGAGTTGATGTACAGTCTGCCAATATAACTGGAAAAACAGAATTCAAGCTAAAATGTTAAAAGAGTTGTTCCAACTAATAACCCGTTTTTCTCATTTAGAGGTATAAATTCTAGTCCTATGATCATTGCCAGCAGCCTATTAATGATGAAATTGATGGGAGTATAAAGCATCTGTGGATATACGATATATCCCTTCATTTGAAACCAGATTTCACTTACACAAAGAAAGCATAATGACAATTAGGCAACCATGTGATCTTTTATCTTTCAAGCTTGGGAACCCATCATCCATGTTGATATTATTCTCGGCAGCTATGAATGAGATGAACTTCCACATATGGTGATTTAACAGTAAAATGGGCAATTTAATCAACTAAATCATGGCTCAATGTGAGATAAGAAACATCACATGTTCCAGATCGTTAAGCATAATACAACCCGAATAGAATGTGATAAAATTTAAGGGTAGACTATCACTTACAGTCGATGTGATGTACTCCTCAAAAGACTCCCGATACTTATCATAGAGCTGCTGGGAGTAATCATGAGGTGGCTTTTGAGTACACATATTGTATATGGTCCTGCAATATCAAAAATTGGCAAACAACCATCAATATACAGAAGCAAACAAGAAATCATCATCCAGATGGCGAGGACAAAGAGTCATACGTGTAGAGCATCATATAGTCTTCAGAGCTGAATTGCGGCTCCGGCAACCCTTCCAAAATATTCTTCAACTTTGTAATGCCCTTCTGCATGAACTCCCATCCTTGTTCTAACTCAATCGTTTTACGCTCACTTGTTGTCATTGCCCTACACTTTTAGTCCACCGTCCTGCAATTTTAAACTTCGCCATCAGAAACCACTTTGCGCCACACAACCATATAAAAAAATAAATGGCCAAACAACAGTTCAGCACAAAATGAATCCTCCATTCTAATAGATAAACCCCTCAACAAAACAAGCCCCCCCCCCTCCCCCCAAACTAATGATCCCCAGCCCCACTAATCAGCAACCACAAACCCCAAGTTCACATCGTGCATCATTGCCCTAAACTTCGAATACCACCATCAGAACCCACAAGAAACACCATCCAACAAAAAACGTAGAAACAAAGACAATCTGCACAAAACTAATCATCCTTGGAATAGCCAAACCTCTCTATACATCAATTACTGAAACTATGAAACATCTGACACAAGAAAAACCAGCAACAGCCACTCTCGTTCTGCAAGTCAGCAATCCCCTAGTTTATCTGTTGCTTATGATCACTTATCACAGATGCCGAGTCCGTGAAATAGCAACCGAGTAGAATTCCCAACCGACTACTACACATAACCAAAAACTAATCCCACCAACACCCATACATCAAACTCAATTCACATATCCCAAATCATCCCCAAAACCCCTCAAATTCATCCCCATACACACTTCCCCCAAGAAACCCTAGCTCGCCCCAAATCAACAACACGAACCAAACCAAACAATTCCCAATTCAAAAGACAACACCACCACCACAGAACACCAATCGACACACAGAATTCAGAGCCTATTAATCCAAAAACGACAAGAATTGGAATCGAATTGATTAGAGGTTGGCATCGATACCTGTGGGATTCGGTGAGCTGGTGAGATTAGCACATCGAGGGTCGATTTAGGAACCGATGAAGGTGAAAAGTGGATTGAGAGGAGGAGAACAAATGCGTCTCAGCTGAGCCGGCTCGATCGAGGCTGGGTTTGGGTGTCGCAATGGTGTCGGTGTCAGAAATGATGTTTGGTTTGTTGTAATAATGTGCTCACAGCTTTTTGTCCAAATTATATTGCTCCACTCGAAAAGTTGCAATGTCTCTCGTCTTCCCACAGGACTAATATAACATGTTGATTGATCGATATATAAAAATTATTAGATATTTTTTATATATATACATAATAATTTGATTTTTATATTTTAACATGTATTTTAAGTAATTCACTTTCCATTTAAACGATATAGTAAAATTATATTATTAACATATAATTAAAATATATTAATTTATCATTATTGTTTCATGATAATTTTATAAAAAATGATGTTTGATTTTTTCACAATATAAGTCAAAGTTCACATCAACAAATACAAATGATCATATTAATATGTATTGGGATGGAGAAAATACTACTTCCATCCTATAAAAAATACAACTTTGGCTTAAATCAGCGATAAAGGTATTCAAGTTACAAAACGTTCGCGGGACGATCCAACATCGTTTTATGCAAAATTATCGTGAAATAGGAATGATAATTTAAGTTATGTACTTCAATTCTGAGTTAGTGACGTAATTTTCTTACGTCGTTAAAATAAATAACGAATCTCCTCAAAATACATGTCGGATAGTGCAACGATGATACAACGTTGTATTTTTTATAGGACAGACGGAATATTATTTTACGTAAATTTATCAATAAACACTTATCGTAGTATAATCATGTATTCTCATTAGACAGAGGTTGCAGGACTAATAAATATTGTTCAAAATAAGAATCAAACTTATTAAAATACGTGCATGTGAACAATGTGCTTTAAAATATCTTGTATTTTTTAATGAGACGAAAGGAATATAAAATTTAGTGGAGGTTATGAAAGGAAATAAACCCCATACCCAGTAGGTTTATCCAAACCCAAAGCCGATCAAACCAAAGAAAACCAATTCATATTACATTGATACGCTCCTTCAACTATCGTTTCTAACAAGTCATAGGCCTCTTGGTACTCGAGCTTCACAAAAAATCCCTTTGCTGCTACATCAAGTGAGCATCTCACATTGGGCCTCAGACCCCTAAGAAGCTTCTTGAACCTCTCCCAAGCTTCGTGAATGGTATCGGTGTCATATTGCGTCAAAGATGATATGACACTTCTTAGCTTGGCAGCCTTTATAGGTGAGAAGAACTTTGTAAGGAGCTTTTGGGAAAGTTCACCCCATGTGGTGATAGAAGCCGGTGGGAAGGAGAATAGTCGCTCCGAGGCCTTTCTTGTTAGAGAGAAAAGGAAGATATGCAGGCGCATGGCTTCTTGACTCACCACATTAGCATTCACGGTGTTAATCTTTGTTAAAAAAACGTGCCAAATGATTATTCGGGTACTCATGGGGAAGATCAGAGAATTGCTCCGCTTGTATCATGTTTATAAGGGATGGTTTACACTCGAAATTCCTCGCTTCTATCGCGGCAGGGAAAATGACAATATATTCCTCTAACATACATGGCATTACTTGAATTGCATAAGCCTCATGCATTGACCAGCTTGGTTGGTGGCCGCCAAGACGGCTTGGACCGCTATTGAATTGCCACATTGATTTGAGTTGTATGTTTGGAGGATTTCGCACATTGAAGGATGATCGCCACCCGCACAAGGTGGCACTTGATTCATTTCCATGTTGAGTCATCGAGCGGATGCTTATTGTTGCTTTCATTGTCTCCGGAGTGTACGTTCAAGTTCCTGGGATCAAAGAGTTCAAGAGTGCCGGTTGAACGTCTACTCATGCATGAGCGAAGAACCTACAAATATAACAACAAACACTCTTAACAATGCAAATAGGAAGATAGAGACTACGTATGAAAATAAAAATAAAATAAATGTTTAAACACATAAGAACTAGCTACGTTGATAGTAGAAAATCTAGATCCCCGTCAACGACGTAAAAAACTTGTTAAGCGTTTACTATGTCAAAAGTATGCAAGTGAACTTGTCGCTTATCAAGTAAAAAAGGAGAGTGATAGGAATGTGCAATCCCTCCACTTGTATAGAAATTGATGAACAAAACTTAGAAGTATTAGCAATGATGTTGTTAATATGCTTAGGCTGAAAATTAGGTAGGTATCTGCAGTTTAGATGAGATGCTGGAGAGAAGACGGACACAAATGGAGAGCATTATGTGGGCCACCAGATACAGAGTAGTACAGAGAATTTCGGCTAAGTAACTAAGACATACGTGGGTAACAAAAGACCTGCAAATGCTTCAGAATCTAAGATGCAATAAGTGGATTGCATCAGATTTGGGTGCAGACGAGGTTGGGGTAGTGACTAGGTACAGACGAGGTCTCGACGGTACTGAGTATAGACTTAGGTACAGCAGACTGGAGTGTAATAGAGATGATTGCTAAGGTTAGGTCTACGGTATGAGGATCAATCAAATCGAAAGTTGAGGTTCAGAATGTGACAGTATGAGTATCTGAAACAGGTGAGCTATCAACATCAAAGAAGATTCACATGTGACCAGCAGTCACCATCAGATCAAGTACACAAATCACGGGTTTATTTTCTCAACCTATAAAAGGGGATCAAAGAGCTTAAAGGGAAGTACATTTGAATGAAAAATTGAACGTACAAGAATGCAAAAACAGTTCAAATTCAAAACTGTCCAAGTAAGCTGAATTGAGAAAAAACAAGAAAAAGAGGGTTCACTAGTCTGCACTGAAGAACGAAAGCTGCAACAGAGTCCAGTGAAAGATCTGTGCAAGGATCTTGGTTCTTCACCTTTGACAAGTTAGGTAGCTTGTAAAGGAGTTATCTTGTCAGACAAAAACAAGAAGATAGTGAATTCACCTTTTTGGTTGACTAAACTGGTCACCAAGGGAAGACTGAACAAAGCTCTCGATTATCAGTTGATAACGAGTGTCTGAACCAGTATAATTCATGTGTTCTTTATCTGTTTTTCATTGTTGTGAACCTTTAGAATTCTTAGAAATTAATCACAACAGCAAAATAGTGACAAACTCACAGAGTTTAAGTCTCTACTGTAGGCTATTCATTGGTCTAAAAGAAAAATCAGTGGTTGACACTTATAATTCCACTGCGTTGCACTCATAAATTTTAAAACAACCTATTCATCCCCTCGCTAGGTTGAACCTATGGATCTTACAATTGGTATCAGAGCCTGACTTTCCATACCTAATAGTTTTGGAAAGAAAAGGTCATATCTTTTGATTTATATCTGCAAGAAATTACTAACAGTTTATTTTGTGAAAAAAACATGGCTCCTCCAAAGCTACCCAAATGCCCTAACAGTTAAGAGCCACCAGCATACTCATTTGACAAATTTAATCACTGGAAGCTGAGGATGCTTACATAACTGGATTCAATAGATGAAAGAATGCATGGGATCATCACCGAAGGACCATACATGCCAAAGACGCCAGATCTAGTTGATCCAAACAATGAAGTGAACAAGCCCAAATCCCTTTGGACAAAAGAGGACTGGGATCTATTACTGATGGACAGAAGGGCATAGAATCAAATATTTAAAGCTCTTGATAATGACATGTTTGAGATAGTGGTTCATACAACCGCTGCAAAGGAAACATTGGACGCTCTACTGCTCAGGAATGAAGGAACAAATGAAATCAAGGAAAACAAGAAGGATGTCCTTATACAACAGTATGATTGGGTATCAATGAGATCGGATGAGAACTTAACCAGCTTTTATGAGAGGTTCAATGTACTCATCAACAATTTCAAAACTTTAGGAAAGATTTTTGATAATAAGAAAGTCAACCTGAAGTTCATGAGATCACTTGGTAAGATTTGGGGGACAAAAACCACAGCGATAAAGGAATCTAGTGATCTTGCTAAGCTGCTCTTAGCCCAACTGTATGGTGTGCTGCATACCTATAATTTAGAAGTTGAGCAGATAATACAAATTGATGAGGTTAGGAAAAAAACTCTAGCCTTCAAGGCTTAAGAGAAAATTCTGAGATCCATGGCAATAGAACTTGCACTAGTGGACAAGAAGTTCAGAAAATTGTTCAAAAAGAAAAATCTCGGGAAGAACTCTCAACAAAGATCAAAGAAGCAGAGAAAGATGTCTGTTATAACTATGAAAAGGCAGGACACTTTGTTGTACAATACAGACGACCTATAGAGGAATCGTCTGCACAGAGGAACAAAAAGAAATACAGCAAAGGGAATTCTGGAAGGAAGGAAAAGGGCAAAGCCTATGCTGCTAAGACATGGAGTGAGACAGACTCTGATAATGAAGAAACAATCTCTAATACTCAGCTCTGTCTCATGACATAAAGTGAAGAAAAACAGTAGGTATTTGATTTTTCTAACTCAAAGCTACTTTAGAGGTATTGAAGGAAACACTTCAAGAAACCTTTGAAAGCTTTATTTCCCTCTTAGGGGAAAATAAAGAGAATCACAGTTTAGCGTATGAAGAGATTATCTGTAACCTAGCAGTGACTCAAAATGAGTTAAAGAAATCAGATGAAAAAGTAAAGCTCCTCAATGCAGTAGTAGACACACTTAAATTAAGAAATGTTGAGCTTCAAAATCAGTTAGATGCATGGAATGGAAAGACCCTGAACTTGCAGAAAATGCTTGACATAGGTCAATCCTCACATGATAAGATAGGCTTAGGTTATAAGGACTGGTTGAATAATCTTTCATAGTTAAAAGTGATTGATAACGCCATCACCAGTCAGAAAAAGGTAAAGCAAACCTTTGCAAAAGTCTTACAAAAGGACAAAGCCTCTACTGCAAAAGGAGAGCAGAAGATTAAAGCCTTTACTGCTCAAACTCAAAGGGTTAAATCCTTGAGTAAAGCATCACCACGAATTAGTATAAAACACCATAAGGTGCAAAAGGTCTAGAATCATAAGATTGAAGCCAGCAAAAGGCCATACAGACCTCAGTATGCACTAAACTACTCGGTATGGAACAAAACTTCCAATAGTGTATGGAGAAAACCATAATTGAAGCTCGTCTGCAAATGCATAATGAAGCAAAAAAGGTGGAGAATTACCAGCAGACCACCCAGGGCAACAAGACTAAAGGTCTACTACTACACCTGTGGCAAACCTGGTCATAAGTCATTCGAATGTTGGACTCCACACAAGAAAGTAATTCAAGTGTGGATCCCAAAGAGTAACAAGTAAGACCCATATGAGTGGGTACCATGTCAAGTTTTCAATCTTTTACTATAGGAACAACATGATGGAACGTGGTACCTGGACAGTGGATGTTCTGGACATATGACTCGGAACAAAAGCATTATGAAGGATTACAGAAAGAAACAAGGACCCCTAATTATCTTTGGAGGAGACAAGGCAGGTAAAACTAAAGGTTATGGAACCCTTGGTATATGTTTTTTAATCTTTAGAGATTTAGCTTATGTTAAAGATTTAAAACATAACGTGCTTTTCATTAGCCACCTATGTGACAAAAACTATGACTTCTTATATACTCATGATTCATGTCAAGTAAAAGATAAAGACACCAAAGAAGTTAAACTAGTAGGAACCAGAAAAGGAAACATTTATCCAGTAGACTTAATTTCATCATAGTGAGAACAAATAACATATTTGTATACAAAAGGTGCTGAAGATACAAACTAGCATATATGATAAGAGATTAGCTCACTTAAATTTTAAAATTATAGTCAAACTATCCTCAGAAAACCTAGTGAGAGGACTTTCTTAAATAAAATTTAGAAAATATAAATTATGCAGACCATGTCAAGAGGGAAAGTAGAGTAGAGCAAGTTTTAAACCTCAAATTATCCTCAGAAAACCTAATGAGAGGACTTCCTCAAATAAAATTTAGAAAATATAAATTGTGCAGACCATGCCAAGAAGGAAAGTAAACTAAAGTAAGTTTTAAACCTCAAAACACATCAGAATCATGTAGAATTCTGGAGCTATTGCACATGGATATTTTTGGTTCAATGGAGATAGAAAGTTTAAATAGAAAGAAGTATGCTTTGTAATATATTCCAACAGAAAAATAAATTACAGACATTTATACAAAGTCTCTTGTGAAGAGCAAATTTATTCAATTCCGAGATGAATTGGGTATCATTGATTGAACCAATAAAATGGCCAAAATGCTTTATTGCTCTCCTGCACATATGGAATACATACCAGCATTATTCTTAATCTATTGCACTTTTATTTTTTGGAAAGAAAATAAAGTTTTAAAAATGGATTGTCTAGAATCACACAACGGTCAAATCAATGACTGAATCTGCATAACGGCTAGTTGAAAAATGACACCGGTAACATTTTCAAAGAGTATAAATTTTGAAAAATTTTCAATCAAAAACATTTTTTACTCTCTCACTTTCTCTTTTTCTATTGTGCTCTACTTCAAAACCATACTGCAAACCCTAGTTTACAAATTCTTGCGATTCACTTTCACAAACTCGAAATTTCTTTCAATTTTTACCGAAAATGGCCAACATCGGATCCAACACTCCTAAAAGCGACAAATCTCAAGAGCAACGAACCCCAACAAGAAAGATTGAGTTGCAGACATGAGTAGTTCTCGATTTCGAGACATTAAGGAATGAATCAGATGAGGTGAAAAAAATATCTAAGCTGATTCAAGACGTAGGCCTCAAGTACTTCTGTGAAAAGATAAACAAGATATACTAAGAGGAGGTGCTCAACTTCATCGAAAAGGCAAAGGTTGCAGATGACCTTCAATTTATCACATATACATCCACCTAACAAATCGGGATGAACATCGGTCCAAACGACTTTGAACAGCTTTTCAAGGTCTCAAATGAAGGACCCAAAAGTATCATATCCTCTATGGTGGCTTATGGTGGCTGATGGAAGGTACACAATGCTTAGCGAAGAAAGACAGAAGGAAGGGATACGAACCATGAAAAAATATATGTTCAAGGAACACAAACTGCTCGCAGATGTTATAAAGAAGGTGATTCTGTCTAGAGAATTCTCCAAAGATCAGATCACGTCTGACTAACAATAAATAATATCTGCAATTCTCACCAAACACAAGCTTAATTGGGGGAAGCTGCTCATGTATCAACTGGCAAAGGCTGTAGAAGTCAAATAACCTTTATTTGGAAGAGTCATGAGCATTATTTTGATGGAAAAACTCAAGCAATCTGACAAGGGAGGAAGGCCATAGACCGTGACCAACTTGATGTGAGAAAGATAGGCAAGCAACCAATAGGTTTCTCAAAGAAACCAGCAGCAGTGCAAACTGCAGCAAATGTTATAGATCAGCTTGACAAGAAGAAGCCTAAAAGGCCAACGACAAGATGATCAGGAAGGCACAAGCAATTAGACCAAAGCAGAAAAAGAAGACAAGAAGAAAGCTTGTCCTGTAGACCTTAGAAGAGGAAACAATATCGGATCTGCCTACTGCACAGCCTATAGAAATGGAGGCAGAAGCACAGTTTGCACCAATAGAAAAGCAGACTATACAACCTATTATTGCAGAAACTGAGGGATCATCCTCAAAGACTTTACCACAAAAGGAACCAGAGCTTGCTGCACTTCATGATGCAAACATAGCACTAATGTATCTGAAGGCTGGTGCTGAGATCATATTCGAAGTTCAGAAAAGATACTAGGAAGTCAAAGAAGCACCACAAGCATAGTTCACCCAGGAGCTAAGTGCAAAGGGCTACACAAGAAAGGAGATTGAAGCCAAACTAAGAAGGTTGAAGACTGAGCAATCACACCTCTACTTGCAAATATATTGACAATAAGGACTGTTGCAACCGAGGCATTCATAAAAGCAATCATTCCTATCTCTAATATAGGAATGGATTTGACTATGATAGAAGCTGATCAGCCCTCAACTGCATCAGAAGCATGAGCCACAACAACAACCACAATCATGCAATAATTAGAGAAGGAAGAAATCATCAATGCACTGTAGATGATCCAAGCCATACAAGAAAAGGTTCTGGAACATAGAGCCAAAATCGATGAAATATTGGGCAAGCCTCAAATGAAAAAATGATCTAGAAGTTCATCAAGCAGCACAAGCTCCTGATCAAGAGGACATCCAAAGCTACAAGGCCAAAGCTTATTCCATCAGGACCAACCATAAAATATAGGATAAATACAGATAGCTCAAGGACAGAAACTGGAATAGTTGATGGCATAATAGAGGCAGAAATCCATCAACTAGTCCAAATTCAAAAAATGGAGGCCAACAAGAAGAAGAGACCCACTGAACCCTAAATACTATTCAGCGGAGTTCTAGAAATAAAGGACTCAACTCTCAAGATAAGAAGGCACAGACAGACACAACTATAACATATTGAATTTGTGTGCACCCTTGAAATGGAGGCTGAATTGAAGAGTCTAGTAGATAAGCATGTCAGGGCAACAACCTTGAAGATTTACAATTATCTCTCAATGCTAACAATTGACAGAACACAACCATTAGGAGATGACAATGGTGATGATGAATTTCCACACCTAGAAGGCCATGATGATGATGATGACATCATTGATGAGGTAGTTGAAGAAGAGATCCAGGAGAAATCAATAGTAGAACTATTTGCTGCAGAAGAGCCAGCAACAGAGTCACCTACAGTCAAGTCCCCAACAGCAGAGCCTACTCTTTCAGAAGAACTAGCAGTGCAAGGAGGAAACAAGAGCAAAGGCATCACCAATTAGGGATGACGTAGATATTATCACAGAAGAAGTCACTGCAGACTACCAGCAGACCACAGAACAGGCAGAGTTCACTTAGTTACCACACTTGATCTCACTCTCACACAGATAGAGGAAATAGTCATAATGAAGGACGAATCAGTGGAAACAAACTCATTGTCAATAGAGGAGTAGAATGCAGCAAACAACACTCTCAAAGGTGTCATCCTTAAAGAAATCAACAAACACCTTATGAGTGGCACTCCCTCTGGCCAGGAAAATGAGCAGCGTCAAGATTCATGTCCACTAAACCTAGAGTTTTCACCTCCCTCTTCATTTGGAATGGTGCAAACTAGGGAAGATCCACCATCTGTAGGTTTTTCCCAAGGCTTATTCTATAGTGGTATATCAGACGGTCATATGACACCTTAGACTGAAACTAGGAGTCTGAGGCAAGCCCTTGCACATGTCAGAATGACACCAATCCATGAAAGACCATCCTCTACTAAAAACCCAGTAGTAGAGACTGAACTGTTTGCACATCAACAGTCATCTCCATCAGAAACTGCAGTTGAATACATACCGAGACAATTGGATAAGAAAATCTACAAGATGCATAAGTGGACAAGCGATGCATTCAAGGAACTCCTCAACAGTCTGCAACCAGTTGTAAATGAGTTGGAAGCTGAGAAGACTACCAGGTAAAAGTGCTTTGAAGACTTCTAAGCAACTCTCTCCAACATGGCTGAAGGTCTTACAAATCAAATACAAATGACTAATTCCCTAAATCTTCAGCAATACAGGCTCAGCTCCTCAAATCTGAAATAATCTAAGGGGACAACATTCAGCTGACCTGCGTAAGCTGCAAGCATCCTTGCAAGCTACCTAACAGCAGCTTACGGAGCACATTCACAACAATGGCACAAGGTTTGAATTGCTGGAAAACAAACTTCAACTTGAAACTGCCAAAACCACAGTTGCTTAGTAGACAACCATCTCTAAACTAAGAGCCTTGAGAACTATAATCGAAGCCCTTACATCTATAATCAATGCTAACAAAAAAGGAGAGAAGATAAGGGAGAAAGGGAAAGAGCCAACAACGCTTACTGGGGAGAAAGCAGCAGAGAAAGCTGTAGTCAGCAAAACGGTAGCAAAGGAGAAACCTGCAGACGAGCTCAAAAGAAAATAAACATCGACAGCAGAAGGAGAAAGGGCTGCAAAGCGGCAAAAGCCTCAAGGGGAGAGGTCATCAAGCCATAGAACTCAGGGGAAGCAAACCCTACAAGAAAGGCCATCACGGCAAAGATCTCATATTGAGCAGCCCTATACAAAAAAAAGAAGAACACATCATATGACATCTAAGGACCAGCCTCACAAGCATAGCAAAGGCAGTGAGCATCACGAGTAAAAGGTAATACTCTTTGCTGCACATTAGTCTAAGTAATTAGATTAAGATTTTTTATCAAACAATGTAATTGAGAGAGTTATCTTGTAGTTTTTACTTGGAATTTTTGTTAGTATCACTTTAGGGGGAGATTGAGAGCAATGTGCAATCCTTCCAATTATATAGAAATTGATGAACAAAACTTAGAAGTATTAGCCATGATGTTGTTAGTGTGCTTAGGCTGAAAATTAGATAGGTATCTATAGTGTAGGTCAGATGTTGGAGAGGAGACGATCATAGATGAAGAGCATTGTGTGGGCCATTAGATACAGACTATTACAGAGAATTTCGGTTAAGCAACTAAGACATACGTAGGCAATAAAAGACCTATAAATAGTTTAGGATCTAGGATTGAACTTGTAGAAGAGGACCAACACAGCAATGCATGGATTGCATCAAATCTGGGTGTAGACAAGGTTGTAGCAATAACTGGGTATAGACGAGGTCTCAATGATATTGAATGCAGACTGAGGTGCAGCAGAGATGATTTATAAGATTGGGTCAGAGTTCTAAGGATCAATCAAATCGAAGATTTGAAGTTCAGAATGTGATAGCATGAGGATCTGAAAAAGGTGAGCTGTCAACATTAGTGAAGGTTCACATGTGACCAACTGTCACTATCAGATCAAGTATACAAGTCACGGGTTCATCCCCTTAGCCTATAAAAGAGGATCAAAGAGCTCAAAGAGAAGTACAGTTGAATGAAAAATTGAACGTACAAGTGTGTAAAAACAATCCAAATTCAAAACTGCCCAAGTGAACTAAATTGAGAAAAATAGGAAGAAGAGGGTTCACTAGTCTTCACTGAAAAATAAAAAGCTACAGTAGAGTCCAGTGAAGGATCTTTGCTAGGATCTACATTCTTCTCCTTTGATAAGTTAGCTAACTTAGAAGTTGTCTTGTAAGACAAAAACAAGAAGATAGTGAACTCACCTCTTTGGTTAACTAAACTGGTCACCAAGGAAAGATTGGACTAAGCTCTCAATTATTAGTTGATAACGAGTGTCTGAACCAATATACATATTGTGTTCTTTATCTGTTTTTCATTGTTGTGAGCCTTTAGAACTGTTAGAAATTAATCACAACAATGAAACTGAGACAAACTCATAAGAGTTTAAGTCTTTGTTGTAGACTATCTCAGTAGTCTGCATAGAACATCAGTGGTTGAAACTTATAATTTTGTTGTGTTGCACTGATCAATTTTAAAACAGCCTATTCATCCCTCCAGCTCTAGGTTGAACCTCTAGATCTTACTGAGAGTAAGAGTATCATCCCACGAGAAAATAGGTTCTTAGCTATCGACAATGTAGTCTAAGGGGGTCAAAATAAAGTAATCGAATGAGGCTTAAGCTATGAAACTAGAAAACGAAAGAAACTAGGTTAAGAGCTAAGTTAAACATCGAGTGATATGGAAGTAGGGATAAGATTACTACTTCGTTATCCTATTGTATGATCACTTCGTTAACTCTAATCTAATTGTTCATTAGATACTTAGGTTGTTAGTCGAGGATCCCTAAGCTATATGTTAGTCTCTCTCAAGATCAAAGGCATCATCTTAACGTATCTCTATGAGAGATGAACGCGTCTAGCGAGTGATACGCACATTGGATTCCCTCAACGACTACGAGAGTCATGCAAGTGGACTCTCAACTTTGCATTCAACTCTAGGTGAGGGTTGTCTAGGTCACGCTTATACCTATCAATGCAAACAATGAGATCAACACAAGGTGATCAATCAAGCGAATCACTAAGTTCAACAACCAACACACAAGCATAACAATGCACGAACAACTAAATTAAGACATGGAAGTGATCACAACACTATTCTAACTACATCGCAACCCTAATTGAGAGTTTAGCTCATGATCGGAGGTAAAGGCAAATCGTCAAACACTTGATATGCATATAAGCCATAATCATTAATGTCTCAAAAATAAGAAGGGAAAAGGTAAACCAAAGATGATCTCCCCTAGATAATCTAGAATGATGCTCAATCTTCCTTGATCTTCTTTCCCCTTCTGGTTAAGATTTGATGATAGAAATTCCCCAAACAATCACCAAAACCCACCAACACTTAGGAAAAAACACAATATGTTCAAAATGTCGGAAGTGGTGAGTTTTTATATGGGAGACCAAGGGGGCTGCCCCACCTGCTCTCCAGCACCCTTTATGGCCCGTGTTCCTTCTTTGTTTGGCCTTTTGGGTGCCTCATCGTGGCCCATTTCGGTTCGGACCCGATCGTCGTCTCGTTCAAACCTTTTTATACACATTTGATCTCATTTGACCTCCGTTTTTGACATTCTTAGTCTCGTTTTGCTCCCCTTGCAAACACACACATGAAAATATATGAATCAACTCAAGAAAAGATATAGAACACAATTAGCCCAAAGTTTCATATCAAATCGAGTGAAATAAGGTCGACTATGCATTTTTACGCTCTAGTCATCAAACATGCTTAATATCGGAGTTACTCCATCCATCTCACAAAATTTACAACACTTATCTCATTTGAATGTCCAAAAATTACAACCTTTTTATTTGATAACTATTTTCTATAAAACTATCAAAATATCCTTACTTATTTGTTTTTTCTCACTTCTTTCGCTGACATAATCATAGCGATAAAAACATTACTATTCATGTAAACCTACACACATATAAATTATCGTGCTAAATAAATAGGGCTAGTGAAAAATTCCAAAAACTGAAATACCGAACCGAAGCGTAATATCGGGTTCAATTCGATTTTTTCGATTTTTGATTGTTTCGGTATTTGATATTCGGATTTTTTTCTATAGATTCGATATTGGTTAGTGAATCTAAAAATTTCGAATAATTTGCTTAAACAAAATTACTGAATTTTTTAATTTTGTATATTTTTTTATAGAATCTCTATACATTACTTAATATAAAATAAACAATAAATATATTAATATCCTCTGTTTAGAAAAAAAGAAACTTAGATACTCCCCAACTCTTTTTTGCTACTCCGTAATAATTATGTCCTATTTGAACAAGCTAAATCTCAGTCTTAGATCTCGATCTTCTTCTTCGAATCCTTAATTCTTCAAAAATCAATTTCAATCGTCAGTATATTACACATCCTGCAAACGCCTTCCTAGCCTAATTCCACGAGAGTTTCCAAGACGAGTTGCAAGCTTGTTGCAGTCGCCGAAATAACATATGAATAGAAGTAGGTTGCAGGCTCTCGAAAGAATCATGGAGAAAAAAAAAACAAAAAAATTGGGAAAACAGAAATAACCGCAAATATTTTGGATATTTCTAACCACAAATATTTCGGATATTTCGGTTCAATTTAAGGGGTAACCGAATTTTTGGTCCAGGCTTTCGATTAAGTGCATTTCTATTAAAACGGACTTCTAATCCCTACAAATAACTTATCGGTTTCAATAACTCCCCGATAATCAATTTGACCATCATTTTGACAACCTTAACCATTACATGGATTTATATTAAGTTCTGGCCCATCAAAACGCTTTCCTTCCATACACATCAATTATCAACGTTAAATCGTCAGATATCTTTGGAAGTGATTTGGTCATTAACCCTTCCACGGAGAATTTTAGTACCCTTGATAATCAAAATTGATGCCTGATAACTTAAGCAGACACATTCACCAAGACAACTCCAACAGGACTGGAAACCCAAGCAAAACTTAAGCTCACACAACAAAGTAGCACATCCATGACGTCCTTCCCCGATATGTTCCTTCGAAATGACTACGCATCGGACATTCTGCATAAAAACTAGAATCCATATCAGCATCACCCCCATCCCCAGAAAGGAAAATCAATCAAATAATCACTACATTTCATGGTAAGTTACATCTGATCTCGTCTCTTGGAAAGCCACAAATATGATGTACAGAAGCTCCCACGCCGTCGGATCATATAATGGTTGAAAAATTGAGGCGGAAAGGAGTAATCTATGCTACAACATTGGCCACACCCTGCATACAAGACAATGTCACCTTGATCCCTCTCCGCCAAATCCATCTGGCGGAGATGGTGAGCCCTTGACATAATAGAGTACAAGGTCAGATCCGAGAATGCTTATGGGAGCTGAGAACATGCATTCTCGAGTTGCTGCTGAAATAATTCAGAGCTATCGGTGTCCGAAGTTTGAATTTGCATATCCTAGCAAGAAAGGTAGATCAAGGTGTCATCAGATACATACAGTTACCACATAATGTAATGTAGCAGAATTTTTTGATACATACAAAACATAAGTCGTCCATAATGTTCACATCAGCAGTTCAACAAGCATATTAATGATTCATTTCGAAAAGAGTTCTCTTTTCTTTTCTTTTTTCCACGGAGTTTCACTCAATACAATGAACCAAGGTTTGCTCTTGGATGAGTTTTGTTGGCTGGTTTGGTGACTCAAGGAAATGTGAGGCGCATCAGTCCTCAGCCCCCATTGTTATATGTGGATAATCAGTCCCCTATTCTTGATGGAGAGCAATGATTATTTTTTTCTTTTTTTTTTTCTTTTGAGCTTCAACCACACCAATCAAGCATATTAGCTTTTTCCAGAACTAACCATTGAAATGCGTAGTTAGTTGCTAATGAAAATACTCAATGCAAAACCTACTAAAAATGGAAAGCACATGATTAACAAGTAAAAAGGATTAACGCTTCAGGTATATTCTTTTCATAAGAGGATGTGGCGCTTTAAGGGAATATTGCACAAAGATACCAGTAGTCTCTATCAGGATCCCAAGACATAACATGATTGAGCTTCCAACACAAATCTAACTCTGATTTCTAGAACAGGAAATACTGATGCCCCTTTGAAACCTTTGGTCTAACCTTCTAAATTGTGTCAATCCTGGGTGTAGCATGTAGAACGCTTGTTTAAACTAATCCTTACAACAGTGACTTTTCCACTAGCTGATCTAATTAAATATATATGTTCACGGCTCACACCTTTTTGTACATTCTATATTCCCAAAAAACTCAAAACATTTCTGTATCGGAACCTTCAACAATGCATCACAAAATAACCAGGTAGATTATATTAAAAAAAACCTGTGGCTGAACTAATTGATGGGGTTGCTGTTCTTGGGCTACCGCATAGGCCTGAGCTTGAGGTTGAGACATTCTGTAGTACGGTTCTTTGAGTTCTAATTTTCCTTGAAGAGTTTTCAAGGCCATTTGTTGTAAAACAGGTAGAAATTAGAGGTGATCAAGCTAGATAAGGATAACGCTTGCAAAACAACCAAAGCCACAAGATTCTGATCTTACATTCTAGAAACAATTCCAAATAGAAGTTCTCAAGGGCATAGACATGATAAGAAAGGCATGCAAAGAAATATTGTATAGGTTTTTCTGGATGGAAAAATAAAAATAAATACATAGACACACACGGATCAGGTGAGCCACCTTGTTCTAAAGCTCTTCAAGTTTCACCGGCCACCCTACCCTCATCCAGAATATCATTTTCAAAATCGATTTCAATCTATTACATTCATAACCAGATAAGTCATGTTTTTTGCAGAATGAATTATTAGAGCCGCAGAGTTTGGAGAACCCAATACATGTATTCAGTTAAAGGTGAGAGGAAAAGAAATGGGGCATCACACTAACAATTAAGCCTTGAGTACTTCAAGGAATAATGAAAAGAAGCAATGATCTTGTAACTACTGTCCAATTCCCACAGAGGTTTAAATATTGTCCAAGAAATGAGAACACAGGAAACCGAAGAACCACAGAAAAATACAACCCAGAAAGGCACACGCACAATAGGATTCAACAAGCACAAGAAACTACCCAAACACAAACAAAATCGAAGAAAAGGAAACTTGAAGTGGCTGACCAGCAAGATAAACTATCGAGTATTAATTAGATTTATTATCTGAATCATGGACACTATGACCATCTCCAATTCTAGAGCACACAATAAATAGGTTTAAGAAAAAAGAGAGAGAGAACGAATGGATAAACTTCATGTATGAATTAACAGTTACCTTTACAGTGTTGAAATCTATCACATGACAAACTGCAGGAGCAACCAATAACCTAGGATCAAAAGCATCGACCACAGGCTGCAGAGAAGACAACACAGAGAGATAAAAGCATTTAGGTGTAACGTACTAACATCACAAATAAGCACAAAAGAAGACCTTAAATCTTGAGCAGCATTTAGCAGCTACATCAAGATGGATACACATCCAATAAAAAACAATATCATGTGGAAAAAAAAAAAAAGAAGCATGATCGGAGGCAAGACGCGAGCAATCCCAAATTATTGTGAGATAGTGAATCACTCTCACAGAATTTTTATTTTTTTTAGTAACTCATTGGCAATTACAAAACATGAAAGAAACGGCAGACATATGTCCAGACCATCATTGGCACTGAACAATCTCCACCACTGAGACTGAAAGAAAACAGAAGAAGGGCGGGAACACTGTTGGGACTCTACCTATTGTGACTAACAAACGCAAGCAATGAACTATAATTTTTAGCAATAAAAAGGGCAGAAAGCTATATCAATAACTTCCGGTGAGCATCTTAACTTATTAGTTTAGTGTCAGTGCAACAACAATTATATTTGCCTTACTAAATCTTAAAAAATAAAATAAAAGTGAAGACAAAAGTTGGTGCAAAGGCACAAGTTCAGCTGCAACACTAGCATTGCGGCAATAACTTCAATGCTTGCTCCCAAGGCACAAAAATACAACCCGAAAACAACACAATTGAACCGAAAAGGAATCAACTAAAATGAAGAAACCAAGAAATTACCTGTGAAAAATAACCCTGGAATGCTGATCCATGCAATTTGGTCAGGTCAACCCCAAAATAATTTTGCTGCTGCCAGAAAAGTGCCTGGAACGTGAAGCAGAAGCATAAGTTGTTTTCCCTTCATTTATAATTAACCAAAGCCATGACCAAGATAAACCTTGCAACATATAGTAGGATATACAGGTTCAAAAATTGCATGTTTACATGATGGCACAAAACTAGTCCTGAAGAGAGTTCTGAACACTAAAAAAAATACGTGAACGGGGGACCCTATTGATCAGATGTTCCGCTCTACGGTTTTGTGCTCCCAAATCCAACTCCCAAGATTCTAGATGTCTTGCAATGGTTGAAGTGAAAAAGAGTCATGTCTCTATTGAACAG
This sequence comes from Drosera capensis, assembly GCA_001925005.1. Taxonomy (NCBI): domain Eukaryota; kingdom Viridiplantae; phylum Streptophyta; class Magnoliopsida; order Caryophyllales; family Droseraceae; genus Drosera; species Drosera capensis. Next base: position 90,312 of record LIEC01010921.1, on the reverse strand, counting down.
ATGTTCCGCTCTACGGTTTTGCGCTCCCAAATTCAACCCCAAGATTTTAGATGTATTGCAATGGTTTATGTGAAAAAGAGTCATGTCTCTAATGTAAAAAAAAAAGGTCCAAATATGCGCTCTACATAGATATTAGTTAAAGAATGCAAACATTTTAAGTTCAAAGAATAAAAAAAAAAAAAAATTCAAGTTCTTACGATAAATAAACCAAAGGCCTACTACAAGTATATGGAAAATGAGAAGGTTTTACTGCAACATCCATTCAGATCTGTACCTTATTCGCAATCTCAACATATAGATATTCATCACTGAATGGGGCCACGTGTATTCTGCATAGACCAACTGCATTGTGTCAGCCGCAAAGATAATGCACATGATCATCAAGTTCCAGAAATTTCTAGCTTTCCCCCCTTTTTCTTTCTGGAAGAGAGGGAAGGCATCTACAAACATCAATTACAGAGTACAAACACCATTCAGAATGCTACCAATGGAATCTTAATTCAAACACGAGGTTAAAACCTAAGAACTACTAAGCTGCACAGTTGGGCAAAGAGAACTTTAGCTATTAACATTAGTAACTCCAACCACAAGTCTAATTGCAAGACGAAGTTCTAGAAAACTGTTGCGTTGACCAAGTAGAAACACCGATTGGCTATATTAAAGAAAAACCGTTTATATCTAGAAAAATTTAGCACAACAAGCAGGAAGGCAAGAAATCAAAAAACAATATAATTATATGACAATGGAATGAATCCCAACCAAGAGCAAACCTAAGAAGAGGATTGGGTATGCAAATGAAATGGGATGAAGACTAGTTTAAGAGAACACATTCGCAAATGAATCTTGCTCGGCTTTTATTCGCTTTACGATTCATTCATTTGGTGTGGAACTGGTTACAAAATAGAGTTTACAAGGACCATATGATTATTTACAACTGAGATTCCAGGTGCCATATTGTATTGTCTTTCTGATGCTTGAGCAACAATCAAATGCTCCCTCTGATCAAAATTAAATGAAACGCTTTGACTTTGCGCGGAGGCCTATGTGAATGTCAATTTTTTTGTTGATATTAATAAAAAAAACAGATATTTTTTGGGTGATAATATAGTTTACTGTAAAAAAACAGCTAAAAGACGAGTAAGTCGAGTGTACCATAATAATTTGATATTCTTTATATTAAAAGCTTGTCAAAAGAGATATGTTACATTATATTTTGAAAATGGTCCAAATAAAAAAACTGTTGCAAATAATATGAGACAAAGGGAGTAATATTTTTGGACCAAAAGATATAATGAACATTACCATCTTCACAAAATTAAAATGTAAGTTGAAGTTCATCAACCTTGCCAGAAAATAACTTCTGGCACACTACAGATCAGGGAGGCAAGCTTTGCACTCATCTCTAATACATACATAATCTTGATTGATAAGGAAAGATAACCCATGTTTTTTTTTTTTTTTTGTGCCCTACACCTTAAAAAAAACATCCATCACATAGTCTTACAGGCTGGTATATTCAGCAATTTCATCCAAACATTTACAAACCAGTCCTGAGCATTATTAAAGAGCGGATTAAACCATTATGCAAATGCTAAAAATCACCTTCCAACTCCAGGGAACATTTTCCCATTGGAAACCAGAAACCGATCCCGAGCAATCACATAAGACTCGAGCATCCTCTCATTTACCAACAGTGTGTCTGAAAGATACAACATGTCATCTTATTATGCTTATTCTAACTTAAACTGAGTTGGTGACAGAAGCTTACCCATTGGCTCAGATATCAAAATGTCTGCTTTCACAGGTAACTCAACTTCTTCGACTTTTCCTTTTATTACCTATAATTTAGTTGCATCAAAATAGGATACGAACTCACAAAGAAAAGCACAAGGGTAACGATATAAATAGATGAAAGAAACCAAAGAATAAGATTTACCGTGATCCGTTCGCGAAAAAATGGGTTCCCTTCAACGAGAACACGCGCATATTCGGCCATTTCAGATGCTTCAACGGCAAACACATGCTTGGCACCAGCCTAGTGGATCAGGCAATGACATATTTACTTATTTAGCATCATCATCCATAGAAAACTGCAAAAAGAAATGCTTGATTAATCAATGGATCATCTTTACCTGTGCAGCAAAGAACGACAGTATACCACTACCAGCTCCTACATCAACTACCACTCGGTCAAAGAAGTCTACTTGATTCTCCATTAGCGCAGCATAGTAAGTCCCTGTTACATAAACAATCATTTATCTTATTACAATTTGGTAAGTCATGTCCGCGGATGTATACAATCAACCATAAATGGCCATGGGATAAATGCTTAATAGACATCATACACAATGTTGACTCTTAAGTGTCAATTTTTACCACTATTATATAACATGTTCTATCCCTTACTTCTATGCACTAGGCAATTTATCGACTTACGTCCAAATTAGGAGCATATTACATTTTCAACGCAAAGAAACTCTCTGCCTGCAGCACTGAAAAGGATGGATGAAAAAAAAAAGGTCATTTCCATATCAACCCCTCCACACTAAAATAAATCTATAAACACCCCTCCGAAGTTGATAATTCCAAATAACCCCTTAAAACAAGAAATTGGGCATTTCATCCGCTGAACATTCCAAAACAAGGAAAAAACAATTCAAGTTTGGATATAATGTATTTCCATTTTTGGAAATTTCAGGAGTAAAATGTCCAATAGCCAGTTTTATGGGGTTTATTTGGAACTATCAAATTTGAAAGATGGTAATATGGAAATATGTATTTTTTTTTTTTGGGAGGGGGGGATATGAAAAGAATACAACCCCGAAGCACATCTTCTCCAGAAAAGTGAAGGCATTGGCCTATAGATAGTGCAGTAAAATGCCCATGAAGGACTTCATATGCTAAAATGCTGAAATATTACAAAATTGAAGAACAGAACTATGGTGGAAGAAGAAAATAAAAGCCACTATTTACTGAACGGAGCAGCAAAAAAACAAGAGAGCAAGAATTGCTTTTCTTAAACTGGAATAGAATACACCTTGCAGCAGACTAAGGAAACAAAGCAGCTAATAAGAGCCTAAGATATAACCTGTCCTCACATAGTCTTGCAACATATTCTGCTGGTGTAATAACTGTCCATAGTAATGAAAATACATCTTGGCAGAAGACGCCTCAATTTTGTCATCGAACTTGCTTTTAGGAGCAGGAGAAAGACTCCCGTTGGGTAATTGTACCCCTGAAGAAGAAGGTGCACGGTAGGTTCACAAGAATGTACTTTTAAAGCTAGCTAGTGGTTCAGAAGTGTGAATCCGCATGAGAAACCACTCCAGAAGACACGAGTTAAATGCATTATATTCTAAATATAATACAGAAAAAAGGATAAATCCAACCATCGTGGTTTGGGAAAAACACACAGGTTGAATTCCATATAAAAAAAGCTGCAAAACTCGAAACAGCTTCCTGGTTATTTGAACCGGTAATGTTCTATCAAAGTTTGGCACATCAAACTCTTTATGCATTACTTTGGTTTAGAACCCGGCAATATTGGCAGGGTCAAGTTCAACTAAATTAACATGTTCCCAAATATCGTTATCTTTCTAACCTAGGAAAGTAACCAAAGGACTGATTGATACAAATTTTGCAAGCAGCTAGGTGGCCAACTTTAGTTTAATTTACATATTCTAACCCAAGATACACACACGGTACCACCTGGGGAAATAGCTTCCTTCTTCCACCGAGCAAACGCAGCACGAAATGCTCTGCTCTCCTCCTCTTTCCTGAACTGAATCAAAACTCCCTTTGAAAATGAATCCTGCAACAGAAATTCACAACCCTTCGTATCATCCTCACCTTATACAAACATAACTACACTCACATTCCAACATAACCAATTTTTTTATCTAAGACCAGGAAACTAAGGGCCTGTTAGGTACTAGTCCATACTGTTTCATTACACTAACGGACGAATAAAAACATTTGAATTCCAATAAAAGGAAGATTTGGAACTAGAAAACAGAAATACTCAAAAATTACTAGTATGTCTTCTCTATTGAGTCATATTGAGTTCATTACATTAAACGTAAGGTAATCATCATTAGTTTTCTATTTATAATTCTGATTCTGATTTCCACTACTTTAAACTGTCCATATTATCAACACACGCTCTACTTCATCGCCCAACTCCGCACCCTCGGCGATACAAACCGCCTCCACCGGACTCATCACAAACACCTGAAAGCAACAACAACAAACACAACAATTCACAAAACGGAATCATTAAACCCTAACTCTCCAAACTACTTACATTCGCGGTCCGAATATCAATCCCGACAGACTCATCTCCGTCCTCAGACCCCTCAAACCGCAGCTCCCCGCTCCAGAATCGCGCAACGGGAGACGACGACGATGGCGAGGAGGAGGTTGAGACTGCGGAGAAGAAGAGCAATGGTTACACGGATTGTTGATTGTCGGATTCTTCCATGGAGTGGGTTTAGGGTAAGGATTAGGGTTAGGGTTTTGAGGGGTGGAGTGGAGTGGAGTGGAGGAAGAGAGAAGTGGCGTGGGGTTGGTGGTTCTCCAGTGGCGGCGGCGCCAGGTCGGAGTTTCGGGTTGGTGTTTTTAGCAAGAGTTTTTTAGGTGAGAATAAGTCCAAAACAATAATAAAATCCCATCAAATATAAAAAATATAGAAAAGATGTTCAGATTTATTTTTATTATAATATGATTAAAGTGAATAATATTTATAAAGTTTTCATGTTAATGAACATATTTAAGATTTGTTGTTATATACTTGAAGTTTTAGCAAGGAGTTTTTAGGTGAGAATAAGTCCAAAACAATAATAAAATCCCATCAAATATAAAAAATATAGAAAAGATGTTCAGATTTATTTTTATTATAGTATGATTAAAGTGAATAATATTTATAAAGTTTTCATGTTAATGAACATATTTAAGATTTGTTGTTATATACTTGAAGTTTGCATGTTTACGAATAGAATTGAAGATTGATCCATCATCCTCTAGTTTTAGAGTTGATTTTTTTCTTTTCCCATTTTGATTGTATAAACCAGAAAAATTTCATGCTCTTTTAACATATGAGGATGTCTTTGTGTCTCAATGTGCAGATTCATGAGTGCGTCCATTTAAACCATAACTACATGGTTTCTTTTTGCAGTAGATGACTTGTATTTAAGTTTGTGAGGCGTGGAGCCTCCAGCCGCTACTAATCTTGTATCAAAGGAAGTACAAAAGGCATACATGCTCTACTTGGCTTGTCAAACCATGAAGTAGCGATCTTTGTGGTCGAAGCAATATGCTAAACAATTCAAGTCGGATGTTGTCCTGTGAACAAATGTAATCTGTGATCGATAATACAATAAGCTATGTAGACATCATGATTACATTTGAGTTGGAACATTCAGGCGACTGATAGGACTGATGGAAGAAAAATGAATTCACATGTCATCTCAGACACTCTTGCATAGAAGCATACAGAAAATTCAGATCTCGCTGGCGTAGGAGCCCTCCAAATATGAGTCTCGGATTGTTGCATCAGCAATGAGGAGTAGCATCGCCGTCGATCTCATGAGGGAACAAGGGATGGCATGATCCGGATAAAACGAGACCAATATCATCCAACTTTTGTTTTGTTTTGAAAGGCAATCTCATCCAACTTTTGACTTTAAACCAAACAATGTTCAGTATCCCATCAGATCCCCATCATAGCATCAGAACTGAGGGAAAAATTCCTGATGCTGGAGCTTCAGCAGATGAGAGAAAACATACATTATGCAGACGTAGAACCCAAAGGAACTCATCGGGTAAAACTTTTGTTAAAGCTGATCAATACCACTCCTACATTCATGATGTAACTAACTCGTACAAGCGAGCTTCAACTTCAGCATAGAGTTGAAGCTGTTGCTTCTTCACCACAAAAACGTTCATTCTCCCTGATTCAACTGGTTCACGTAGTGCCTACTGAGGGACAAGCTTTTCATTCAGTAAATGACGATCTGTAATACTGGACTACTGCTAACTTACAACAGTGAATACGACATACTGAACTCACCAGTATTCACAAAGCAATGTAAGAGAACGAACCTTTATGGGTAACGGTAAAACATCCACAGAAGTATCTTCTTCTATGTCAGCAAAAGCGGTTTCCAAAATATCACAGAAGTTTCCGGCATCAAGACGGTCCTTAAACGCGATGATGTAATCGTGCTTCTCATCTAGTAACTTGAACAAGCCCTTCAAGCAATATAAACCAGAGCCTTGATCGTCGAGGTCTTGTTGTTGCATTTGAATCACCTGGAGATCAAAAGATACTTATCGGAGATAGATTTAGCAGAAATAGGCATAATGACCGGACAAATTATGGCAGTAAGAATACATAAGCTAAATATGCACTTGTATAATACAATACATAACTTGTGTCTCGAGAGGAGAATGGAAGGAAAAATACTTTGTCCACCACATGCGAGAGAACTGTTTGAAGCGATAAGTGGCAGTGAAATAAAAGGTTTAGGCGTCCCTCTATGCCATTCCCAGCTACTTGGTGGTTCGAAAACGAACTACGAAGCGCTAATACCATGGATGATTGCGTAGCTGGTACTAAGTTCTAAAGCATACCTCTTAATCCACAATAGCAAGCTATTGAGAGCTGTCAAGTTCAAGTAAGCGAAAAAGAAGACTGCTTTGGCTTAAGCTGTCACTAGCTCAAAGGTGACCGTTCTTTTATGCATATTACTCGGAAAAATATTTTTTCTTTGAAAAAGTTTTCAACCATGCAGCATTATGTGCAATGTCTAGCCAATAGTGTACTGAACTAAGTTAGATTTTTGAATTATCTTATTAGATTTATTAGATATTGTCTTCCCTAGTTTAGATTGATTATCTAGATATTAAGTTTACTAGCTTCCTTATTTATGATTGTAATCTTTGCTTATATATAGAATATGTCTTCATCTTCTCTAATATTTAAGTAATATTTCATAACACGGTATCATAATAACTCTAATCACAACACAACTCGCCCAAATCACCAACTCACCGCATCCATCGAGTTCTCCCCTTGCCACCCACTCGCTATCACCTACACATTCTGGCGACCCTCCCCGCCACCACCGGTCGTCGTTGATTCAGTTCTATTCAATGGCAACTCTAGCTGATTCTTTCATGGCGGAACTCCATTTGTCAAAAGATGTTTGACGGTGAGTTGGCGGACGTAGAGGCTCTTAACTATGATGAACTTGACAATGTTTCTTAGCTGCAAAAGTCACAGCGGTATAATGATATAATGCAGAAAGTTGAAGATGCACTTCAAAAAGGTTCTGGGATGACTGATCGTGGTATTGTGCTGGAAGATGATCCTGAATACCAACTTATTGTGGACTGTAATTCATTGTCAGTTGATATCGAGGATGAGATTATTACAATTCATAATTTCATCCGCAACAAGTATCGTTAGATTTATTAGATATTGTCTTCAAATTTACTAGTTTACTTATTTACTATTGTAATGTTTCCTATCTTGGATTATTTGACAACTCTATAAATATAGGGTATTGTCTAGATATGCTATTACTTCTATCAAAAATAAAATTGGATTGGGTAACAATTAGGGACCTCTAGATATCTTATACACAAAGCGGACCCAAACGCAAAACCAGTATATGGTGCCAAAACATCCTGTTATCCCTCCTGAACTTATAAAGCTAGCAATATCAGCTCTGAATAAAAAACACGCTAAACCAAACATTTAGGCAGAAGTGACAATTCTAGCATGTAGCCAATTCTAGCAAGCACAGGTACTCCATCTGACTAAAAAGTAAAAACTGTTCCTAAAAGTAGCTTCAACGCCGAGGTTCCTAAAAACTGTTGAATATGTTAAAACTAGTCTTCTTCCAGCCAGATGGACAGGATTTATTTATCCACATAAAAAGGGATTATACCACGTTGTAATTTGATAAGATATAGATATGACTTTAATGAGATACAATTACAAAAAAATCAACTGCAATGTCTTCAACTCTTCTAAACCAAGAAGTTTCAAATAACTTTCTTTTCTTCTTTGAAAGCCACGGCATTTGCTTCAAGAATAAATATAGTTCAAGCAAGAGTTTCAGGATAGAAGTAAGAATATCTGCCAGATTAACATACTTACTATAACATATGGAAGATTCAGCCACCACCGCTCAGTCTTGCCATCTGGCGACTTATCTTTGTCTCCGCCAATCAAAGTTTTGCTTCTAGGTTGACTGGGGTTAGATTCATCATTCTTCTGTGATACGCCAACCCCATACGGTGATTATTTTTTAAGTCCTGAAGGTCCTGCTTCTTGTTTTCGATTCCTTCAGCCTTCATATTCTTTAATTCCTGAGCTACAATAAAACAATGACCGAATAAATTTTAAGGTTTGCAAATGAGCCTACTTCATTCGCTCTGCAAACATGATCATCAATAGCATAGTGCAATTAATGAGCAAACATGATCAATATGATGCACCATGACAGAACTGAAGACTACAATCAAATTCGAGACTACTGGAGAAGAGTTTGCCCGTACATGCAATACAGACCATCCAGCTAATGCTATATATCAATAACATGATCAAGTAACCGGTAATACTCTATGTAGGATAGCCTCTTTGTTTCTTTTGCATTCCTCTAGGAGTTCCAAATCCCTTTGGTGGTTTCAATGGAGTTGAATTCGTCCAGCTGCCTTTATGACTACAATTTTGCTCGCTTACTTTCTGCTTAGGATCAAAAGTTTCAGCATCCACATCTAGACCTTCATCGTCAACCAGTGAAAGTCCAGCACCCAAATTATTATATTAACATTGTGCAACACTTCCATTATATGTATCTTTAGATCCTTAAAAGAAACAAAGCATACCTTTGTTAAAAAATAGGACAAATTAGACCCCATAAATTTTCAATCAGACGCATACAAAAGATATGTGATTCTTTTTTTTTTTTAATAGGGGTCATCCATGTATGCAGTTCAAAACTTAGAGGAACCTGATTTGTCATGTTTTAAAAGACATGTATATCATGTGTTTTCGAGGTATATTTGAGAAATTGATCCTTCTAATTAAATATCAACATATTTGCTTCGATTATTTGAATCCAAAACCTTCATCCCCCCTGTCTCCCCAAGCTCCATCCTAGCAGTCGCATCCAATGATCTTGATGGCTTGATCTCATCTCATTTACAGTTGCATAGTAAAATCTCTGAACAAACATGATCACTGTGATGGAACCAAGATAGAACTGAAGACTAAATCATGTTCAAGCGATTGGAGAGAAGTTTGCCTATAAAATGCAATATAGACCGTTCAACTCCTACTATAAATCAATAGCATGATCTGGTTAGTGACATTAAGCAAACATATGTGTCAGAATACATTCTTTCTAATCGAGGTAGGATTACTTGTATGCTTCTTTTCCACAACAGGAGCTCCCAAATCCTTGGAAGATTCCAGTAGAGTTGAGTCCTTGCTTCTGCCTTCATCATTACTATCTTCCCCGTCAAACTATTGCTCAGGATTGAAGTCTCCAACATCCACATCCCCACTTCCAGCACCTGAATAATCATATCTACCTCGAGCAACACTTCCATTATCAGAATCTTTAAATTCTACTGGCGCATATTGTTTCTTAAAAATGAACATATTATCCCGCTTGTTAAAATCCAAGGGCTTCATGTCCCCCATCTCCCCTAACTCCGTCCTAGCAATAGCATCAGATGAACGTTTTCTGATCCCATTTAAAAGCAGCCTGTTCTTCGACCTCAACTTCGGATCAACGTCCTTTAAGGTTACATCTCCAATCTTAGAACCATGTCCCACATGCCCATCACCATCGCCACCATCTTCAACTTCAGCACTATCTTTCGGATCCTCACTAACAGCATCTATTATCCTCCCCTCCTTTGCTCTCACCTCCCTCACCATCCTCCTAATCTCATCAATCTTTTCAGCCATTTTCTCCTCACCCAAACTCTCCTTCTCAACCCCTAAAACCTCATAAAAAACACCCATCAAACCCCGCCTCCAAATTCCCTCTCTGTCTCTCCGAAACCCATTCATAACGCCCGACCACTCATCAACCAAACCGTAACCAGAAACTGAGCCACGAAAAACTCAGCCACATAAAACCCACATTTCATCACCCCACTAGCACCTGAAAACATACCACCTAACCCACCATTCCATTTCCATCCCTCCACAAGACTCATCCCGACCGCCACTCCCTCCCCCGAGTCCAACGCCTCCTCAAACCCTCGATCACCACCACCAACTCTCGATTCGGGCAAGATGGGCACACCCGATTCCACAAAGGGTTCTTGAATCACCTCTTCAAACCCTTGATATCACCACCAGTTCTCGATTCGGGCAAGGCGAACACACCCGAACCTCCTTAAACCCATGATCGCCTTCACCAATTCCCAAATCCGGCATCATAGGCACGCTTGTTTCGACAAAGGGTGTAACAGGATCCGCTGATATGATGGGGTTTGGTTGGGGTTGGTGTTGGGGTAATGGAGAGGAATCGTTTTGGTAGGGTTTAATGGTTTTGAGAATTTTAGAACGGAGGTGGTTTTTGCGGTTTGTGAGTCTTGGAAGGGATGGTGATGGTGATGAGGGTGTGGAGGGTTTGGTGGGGTGATGAGAGAGTTGTGAAATGATTGGGATGGAATGGTGGGTTGATGACATTGTTGTGGGGGATTGAGGTGGTTAGGGTTTTGGGGTGGGTTGTGTGCGGAGTACCTGGTAATGGATGATAATGGTGATGGTGATGATGGTGATGGAAGAAGGATCATGGCGAAGAAAAGGATGTCTGGGCAAGAAGTTGCGAATGAATAACAAATCAACTCGCATCGTCCTCCATACCTCGAGTTATTTCCTCCGTATTAAAAAGAAAATATAAAATATTTTTGTTTGTATTTTTTTATTTGGATATTTGTTTTTAGGATTTAGGAGATATGTATGAAATAATAAATAAATAATTAAGATTTAAATAACAAATTGAGATTAGAATTGGTCATTCATCTTTTATTATTCAATGACGCACTCCTCTCTTTTACGAAAAAATGTTTTAGGGCTAAATAGAGAGAAAAATTGCTAAGATCAAAGTAATTTTTCTTTTTTGATAAGTTTATTTTTTATTATATAACATCGACGCGTTGAAATTAATCTTTTTTACTATTGATTTAATCTTTTCCTTTCACTGCAAGGAATTATTATAGGAATAGTTCATCACAAGTTTTACATTTAGAAAAAATATTTTAAACGTGGAGGAGAAAACTCTATAACAAATCTTGCCTGCTGTTTGCCCATGAATCATTTTGCGGTTTTTTTATTGGCTCACTTATCATAATGACCTCTAGTCCCGATAGATTAATGTAATCCCAAAATTCATCTATCATAGAGAGAATATCCAAGAGAGAAGTGTCAGAGAGAATATAATTAGTATTCCTCGTATCCAAAAAAAAAACTATCATAAAACTCCCATTAAATATTCAGAAGTGATAGATAATCACTCTAAATTTTGAATATATATATAGCTTAAGAAGGGTGTATCATGATAAAGATGTGTCAAGTAATAAATGAACGGGTGAGATTAAAACCACACAAGCAAAGGGTTGAGATTAGAATGTTATTTTTTAATCTTAATTATTTATTTTTCATTATTTTGTCTCAACTATTTATTTTTCACTAGACACAGTTATGTCATGACACACATTTTCTTTTCCCACTTATATATGACCTCTCATCAAATTTTTTAAATGACTTTTCGTGTCTAGATATATTGATATTGGTGGATTGATAGAACCATAACATTGATATTTTGTGTTTAAAATTAAGTCCTTAAACACTAGAAAATCGAAAACAGATCACAATTTTCCCCCTTGTTTACCTTTTCAAGATCCCATAAATATCTCAAATCACGTATTTTTTGGTAACTTAGTTTCTCATCCAAGAAAAGTGTACTTAATCAGAATCTCATTGCTGAGTGATAAAAGCATAAGAAAGTAATCATCATGGAATGTTCAATGAACTTTAACAAATTTTTTCTTAAATGGGTTCTTTAATGAACAAAATTCACGGATAGTAAAGAAATTAATTCTCAAATTTGGTCTTTTTCCAAATTCTAGTGAGCAAATACGTCCTGCGTCTTTCCCATGAGAAAACGCAAGATGCCGTTATTGTGTTTCGAGACTCCAAATGAAGGCGCACGACGGCTTTAGATCAATAAAAGCTGCACAACGCCTTTAGTTTACTAGGAACACAAAAATAAACCCACTATCTCCCTATTCTTCTTCACAATTTCAAACAATTATTTTTCCTAATTAAGCTTAAAATTCTCATTTCAAAAATTTTACTTGAATAGTCCGACGAAGTTGTAGCGAAATTTTGACGAAGTTACAGCGAAGTTCGGACGAAATTGTGGCGAAGTTCGGATGAAGCTACGGCGAAGTTCGGACGAAGCAACACAAAGTTTTGGCAATACTAGGACGAAGTTTGGACGACGCTGGGCGAAGTTTTTGACGACGCTGTGGTGAAGTTCCGATAAGGTTTTTCGATTAACTTCAATCAAGATAGTCCTAAAATCTTTTATCTTTTGCTCTTTATAAGCATAGTTAGATAATATTAATTTAGAAAATAGGGGAATTTACCTAAAACTATAAAGAGATGAAAAAATACCAAAACAATACAAACAGAGTCTTAATCCCAAAAAAATATAATTGGAGCTCAAAACCCACGCGCACGACTTCCACCTGCCAAAACCCATGATGCTCCCTATTCTGTCTCATCATCTCCCACGACGCTCTGCAACTTGATTCTACTTACCAATTTCTATTTTGACGTGTCAATTTCGACCTCCTAATCTCTCTAAACAATTTCGACCTCATAATCCGCGAATTCAATTTCAATTTGGTGTGAGCCGCTTTGCAAATTTGCTGCAAAACTAATTTCAAAAGGTATGATTTTAACTATCAATTTGATGATTTGATGAATAGTTTATTAAGGGTGCTCTGATTCGTAATTTTATGAATACAAATCCGTGAAATGGAGTTTCATTCGAATCATTTTCTCATAGATTTTTTATTGCATGCAATGCATTTAACAAATTAATGTTTTTTTTGAATTCCAAAAGGTATGATTATAATAAGAATAAAATTACAAACCCTAAAAACATGAAGAGAATATCAATTCTTTTATGGTTCTGATATATTATTATTTGTTAGGATTAGCACAATTCGATCAAAATACACTTATCGTGTTCCGATTCATTTGTTTTTAATTTTTTTTGAACTATTTTGGTTGATTCTTGCATTTTTAAAGTTACTAAAGGTTGTTTTATGTTGTTCATAAGCCATTTTCAATCATTCTTGTGCATTTTGATGAAATTTGAGTTTTTAGCCTTTTCAAGAGTTTCTGAGTTTTTTTTTACTCTTTTCTTCTCTTTTTATAGATTATTGCGTTATCAAGTTATTTGATATTGTCATATAATGTTTTTAACCTTTTCATGTGTTTTTGAGTATTTTAAGATCATTTCAAGGTTGTTTGCCTTGTTTTATGAGTTTTCAATTTATTTGAGGTTGTTTTATGGCGTTCTAGCCTTTATATGTATTTTTGAGTGTTTTTAAATCATTTCAAGGCTCGTTTCTTAGATCTTACATTTTCAAGTTATTTGAGGTTGTTTTATGGTTTTTTATAACTTTTCATTCGTTTTTGTGTCTTTTGAAAAGATTCGAGTTGTTTTTATTATGTTTTTTTAACCATTTCATGTGTTTTTAAGGGTTTTAAGGTCATTTCAAGATTGTTTTCATAGATTCTTTCTTTTTCTAGTTATTTGAGTTGTTTTTATGATGTTTTAAGTATTTTTAAGTGTTTTTGAGTGTTTTAAGCTCATTTATAGTGTCTTTTTATAGTTTCTTAAGTTTTCATGTTATTCAAGGCAGTTTTATGGTGTTCTTATCTCTTTTCATTCGTTTTATTTTTTTGTGTGTTTTAAAGGGATTTGAGTTGTTTTTTTGGTGTTTTTAACCTTTTTAAGTGTTTTTGTGTCTTTTCAAGTCATTTCAAGGTTGTTTTCGCTCTTTTCACGGTTTCTCTCGTTATTTGATGTTGTTTTACAGTGATCAATAGTATTTTTCATTTGTTTTGTGATTTTTAAGAGATTTGAGTTAGTTTTATGATGTTCTTAGCCTTTTCAAGTGTTTTTTAGTGTTTTAAGGTCATTTAAAAACTCTTTTCATATTTTCTTGCGATTTCAAGTTATTTGAAGCTGTTTTATTGTTTTTTAAGGTCATTTCAAGGTTCTTTTGGTAGATTGTTGTGTTTTTAAGTTATTTGAGGTTGTTTTATGGTTTTTTTTTATCTTCTTATTTGTTTTTGTGTGTTTTGAAGAAATTTGAGTTATTTTTATCATGTTTTATGGTGTTTTTAGCCGTTTCAAATGTGTTTGTTTGTTTTGAGTATATATTTCAAGACTCTTTTCATAGTTTCTCATATTTTCAAGTTATTTGAGGATGTTTTATAGTGTTTTTATCATTTTTATTCGTTTTTGTGCGTTACGAAAAGATTCGAGTTGGTTTTATGGTGTTCTTAGCCTTTTTCAAGTGTTTTTGTGTGTTTTAAGGCCATTTGAGTGCTTTATCCATAGTTTCTTGCGTTTCAAGTTATTTGAGGTTGTTTGCATGGTTTTTTCAGCCTTTTCGAATCATTCTAAAGGTTTTATGATAGATTTTTATGTTTTCAAGTTATTTGAAGATGTTTTATGATGTTTTTACCACTTCTCATTCATTTTTGTGTGTTTTAAGGACATTTCCAGGCTCATTCGATAGATTTTTGTATTTTCAAGCTATTTGAGACTGTTTTAAGGTGTTTTTCCCACTTTTCATTCGTTTTTGGTGTTTTAAGATCATTTTATGGCTCTTTTCAAAGTTTCTAGTGTTTTCAATTTATTTGAGATTGTTTTATGATTTTTTTAGCCTTTTCATTACTTTTTTGATAGATTATTATGTTTTCAAGTTATTTGAGGCTGTTTTAACTTGTTTTTACTATTTTCATTTGTTTTTGTGTGTTTTGAGGAAAATTGAGTTATTTTTGTGATGTTTTTTAATCTTTTGAACTGTTTTTGAATATTTAAAACTCAAATCAAGGGTATTTTCATAGTTTTTTGTATTTTCAAGTTATTGGAGCTTGTTTTATGTTTTTTTGTCTTTTCATATTGTTTTGAGTGTTTTAAACTCATTTCAAGGGTCTTTTAATACATTCTTATGTTTTTGAAATTGGAAAATACAATAAAAATAATCTTGACATGATCTTAAAATACACAAAAACACATGAAAATGCTAAAAATATCATAAAGCAATCTCAAATAACTTGAAATCCCAAGAAACATCATAAAGCATATTTCAAGACTCTTTTCATAATTTCTCATGTTTTCAATTTATTTGACGATGTTTTATAGTGTTCTTATCATTTTTATTCATTTTTGTGCGTTTCGAAAAGATTCGAGTTGGTTTTATGGTGTTTTTAGCTATTTTCAAGTGTTTCTGTGTGTTTTAAGGCCATTTGAGTGCTCTTTCCATAGTTTCTTGCGTTTCAAGTTATTTGAGGTTGTTTGTATGGTTTTTTCAACATTTTCGAATCATTTCAAGGGTTTTTTGATAGATTTTTATGTTTTCAAGTTATTTGAAAATGTTTTATGATGTTTTTACCACTTCTCATTCATTTTTGTGTGTTTTAAGGACATTTCTAGGCTTATTCGATAGATTTTTGTATTTTCAAGCTATTTGAGATTTTTTTAAGTTGTTTTTCAAGCTATTTGAGATCATTTTATGGTTCTTTTCAAAGTTTCTAGTGTTTTCAATTTATTTGAGGTTGTTTTATGATGTTTTTAGCCTTTTCATTACTTTTTTGATAGATTATTATGTTTTCAAGTTATTTGAGACTGTTTTATCTCGTTTTTGCTATTTTCATTTGTTTTTGTGTGTTTTGAGAAAAATTGAGTTGTTTTTATGGTGTTTTTAGTCTTTTAAACTGTTTTTGAGTATTTAAAACTCATATCAAGGGTTTTTTCATAGTTTTTTGTATTTTCAAGTTATTCGAGCTTGTTATATGTTTTTTTGTCGTTTCATGTTGTTTTGAGTTTCTTAAACTCATTTCAAGGGTCTTTTAATACATTGTTATGTGTTTGAAATTGGAAAATACAATAAAAACAATCTTGACATGATCTTAAAACACAAAAAAACACATGAAAATGCTAAAAACATCATAAAGCAATCTCAAATAAGTTGAAATCCCAAGAAAAGAAAAGCCTTGAAATGAAGTCAAAATACTCAAAAAGAAAAAAAAACAGAATATAACAACCTCAAATAACTTGAAAACGCAAGAAACCACGAAAACAACCATGTAATGATCTCTTCAGAAGGCTAGGAACATTATAAAAACCTAAAATCCCTTAAAAGCACACAAAAATGAAAGAAAAGTGATAAAAACACCATAAAAGACCTCAAATAACTTAAAAATGTAAGAATCGATAAAAAAGAGCCATGAATGAACTTAAAACTATAAAAAAAAACACATGAAAAGACTAAAAACGTCATAAAACAACTCAAATAACTTGAAAAGACAAGAAACAATGAAAACAGCCTTGACAGGATCTTAAAACACTCAAAAATAGATGAAAAGACTTAAAACAACATAAAGCAACCTCAAATAACTTGAAAAATTTGTAAACTATGAAAAGAGACTTGAAATTAGTTTAAAACACTTAAAAATACTAGAAAAGGATAAAAATATCATAAAACAACCTCAAAGTAACTCGAAAGCACAAGAATCAAGGAAAACACCCTTGAAAAGATCTTTAAACGCTCAAAAACACATAAAAGGCCTAAAACATCATAAAACAACTAAAATGTCCCAAAAAAAGCAAAAACAAATGAAAAAGATTTATGAACATATAAAAAAACAATAAAAGTGTCTTTAAATAAATAACTTAAAAATACAAGAAACTATCAAAAGAGTCATGAAATTACCTTGAAACACTAAAAAAGAAATGAATGTTGGTTAATAGAGTAGAAAACAACCTCAAACAACTTGAAAACGGAAGAAACTGTTAAAAAGACATCGAAATTACTTTAGAACACTAAAGAAAATGAAAAGCCTAAAAACACCCTAAAATAACCTCAAATCATTTTAAAATACATAAAAACACACATGAAAAGGCTAAAACATTATAAAACAACCTCAAATCTCTTCACAACGCAAGTAATTATCAAAAGAGCCTTGAAATGACCTTAAAACAGTTAAAAACACATAAAATTGCTTGAAAAACCAAGAAACTAACAAAAGGGCCTTCATATGACCATAAAACACTCAAAACTACATGAAACAGCTAAAAACACCATAAACAATTATCAAATAACTTGAAAAAGCAAGACACAATGAAACAATGAAAAAAATATCAAATAACAATTTTGAAATGATCTTAAAACACTAAAAAATATATCAAAAGGATAAAAGCAAAATAAAACAACCTCAAATAAGTTGAAAACACAGGAAACTATGGAAAGGGTCTTGAAATCATCTTAAATCACTAAAAAACACATGAAAAGGCTAAAAGCACCATAAAAAACTCAAATAACTTGAAAATGCACGAAACAATGAAAAGAGCTTATAAATTACCTTGAAACTTACATGAAAAGATAAAAACACCAAAAAATAATCTTAAATAAGTTGAAAACACGGGAAATTATGAAAAGAGCCTTGAAATCATCTTAAGACATTCAAAACCACATGAAAAGGGTAAAAGCACCATAAAAACAACTCAAATAGCTTAAAAATGCATGAAACAATGAAAAGAGCATTTAAATGACCTTAAAACACTCAAAAAGGAATGAAAAGTTATAAAAACACCATAAAGCGATGAAAACACCATAAAACATCCTCAAACAGCTTAAAAACAACCTCAAATAAAAACAACTTTATGGTGAAAAGTTGAAAACACCATAAAATGCAAGAATCTATTGAAAGAGCCTTGAAATCACATTAAAAACACTTAGAAACACATGAAAAGGGTAAAAACATAATAAAACAACCTTAAATAACTTGAAAACCCAAGAAACTATGAAAAGAGCATTGGAAAAAGCTTAAAATTCTCAACAACACTTGAAAAGGCTAAAAACACCACAAAAACAAATCAAATAACTAGAGAACGCAAGAAATTGTGAAAATGTAACTGAACTGAGCTTCAAACACTTAAAAACACTTCAAAAACTTAAAAACACCATAAAAACAACTCAATTGTCTTCAAAACACACAAAAATGAATGAAAAGTTGTAAAAACACCATAAACACAGTTTCAAACAAATAGAAAATGTAAGAAACAATCAAAAGGGCCATGAAATGATTTTAAAAGAGTCAAAACACATGAAAAGGCTGAAACATAGTACAATAACTCAAATAACTAAAACTATATGAGAAGGTTAAAAACATTATAAAACAAGCTCAAATAATTTGAAAACACAAGAAACTCTGAAAACACCCATGAAATGAGCTTAAAACCTTAAAAAACACTTCAAATGGCTAAAAACACCATAAGAACAACTCAAATCTCTTCAAAACACACAAAAACAAATGATAAAGGTAAAAACACCATAAAACAACCTCAAACAACTTGAAAACACAAGAACCTATCAAAAGAGCCATGAAATGACCATAAAACACTCAAAACCACATATAAAGGTTAAAAACACCGTAAAAACCCTCAAATAACTTGAAAACCCAAGAAACTATCAAAAGATCCTTGCAATGACGTTCAAATACTCAAAACCACATGCAAAGGCTAAACACACCATAAAATCACCTCAAATAACTTGAAAACTCACGAAACTATCAAAAGAGCCTTCCTATGACATTCAAACACTCAAAACCACATGGAAAGGTTGAAAACACCATAAAAAAATCTCAAATAAATTGAAAACTCTTGAAAATGTTAAAAGAGCCATGAAATGAGATTAAAACACTCAAAAACACTTGAAAAAGCTAGAAATACCATAAAAACAACTCAAATAACTTCGAAAAGCCAGAAACTACGAAAAACAAAGCCTTGAAATTACCATAAAACAATCAAAAACACATGAAAAGGCTTAAAAAACCATAAAATAACTCAAATATCTTAAAAACACACAAAAACAAATAAAAAAGAGTAAAAACAACATAAAACAACATCAAATAACTTGAAAATACAAGAATCCATCAAAAAAGCCATTAAATAGATTTAAAACAGTAAAAAACACATGAAAGGACTAAAAATGTCATAAAACAAATAAAATAACTTGAAAACATTAGAAACAATGAAAAAGCCTTGACTGGACCTTAAAACACTAAAAAATACATGAAAACACTAAAACCACCATAAAAACAACTCAAATAACAAGAAAACACAAGAAACTAGGAAAATGTAATTGAATCGGAAACAAGTTAAGTGTATTCTGATCCAAATATGCTTTGAATAACACGTTACAAGTATTTTTTAGATTATTTTATGCACCTTAATATTCACTAAATCAATCTAAATATAGGCATAGTTTGGCAGAACGAACTGCCTAAAACAAAAATGTTACATTTGTCCTATGTCGACAATCATACATAGTGACTAACATATGTCACATACGAGGACAATACTAGGGGATGTGACCAGTACAACAGAGGCTCCTTCCCCCCTTACAACACACATCAAACATATTACATAACCAAGGGAGTGACCCATTTTCAACAAACTCCAACTCATCACAATAGATACAAATAAGTTCATAAGACACCGTCTTGAACGCTAGGAGCTGAGCTTGAGAAAACAACATCAGGAACATTCCAAGCTTAATGGACAAGCCTATCCTTCTGTCTAGGAGTGAAACCTCTAAGAAAGCAGGCCTTATCAAAAATTACTTTCTGCACATGCTTTATCAATACATGAACAGAAGAAGATCCGCCCCTTAATACAATCTAATTGCTCTCCTTCCATATGGTATAAATCATAGCAGAAAAAGAAATTCTTCCAATCAGCCTTATGAAATGCACGACCTGCTAGCTTCCTTGGATACACGTTGAAATTTTGTTGGCACGACCCCGTAGGATAAGCCATACGACTTCTTGTTGACCATTCTTGTACGAATGGTCTGAGAAAAGGACACTTGAAAAATAAATGGTTATGATCCTCCATGACAGTCCTGCAAAACACATATCTGCTTTGGTGCCTGAATCCCATAAGAAATAATTTGTCCTGTGTATGTAGCCTCTCATGCACAGCAAGCCAGCATATGAAAGCATGCCTTGGAATATGCCATTTACCCCATACCATATCATACCATCGAACCGGTTGCTTCTTTTTCCTAAGAGCCTCCCATGTGCTGGATGAAGAAAACTGCCCTGAGGTCTCCAGTGTCCATGCACAAACATCCAACCCCCCCATGAATAATAGGAAGTATTACCCCTTGAAGATAAGAAATGAGTTGTTGAGGGATAAACCATGCGCCTTCTTGCATGACATATTCAAGCTTTGCTTCCCTTGATATACCAGTGAGTAAATTAACCCATTAGTCACATTAGCATACAAAGGACCAGTGTCATACCATTTATTATACCACAATGAAATTTTAGTTCCATCCCCTACTTTCCACATTAAAAATTTCTGGATAATGGGTCACAGCTCCACGATCTTCTTCCATGTCCATGAACTTGCCTTAGGTACTTAAATGGACCAAAAGTTAACTTTGTGTATTAAGTTAGCTTTTGTCCATAAAGACCAAAGAGAAGAAGATTGAGTAACAAAGTACGAGATATATTTCAACATCAAATCTTGAAGGTTCTTCACATCAAGACCCCAGTCCTCATATGGAAAGCATATATCATGCCATGAAATATTTGCCCCTCCTTTGCTCAGTGAGGATCCTTTCCACAGGAAGCGTAAACAAATCTGTTTAATCGCATCAAGCATAGTTTTCGGCAAAATAAAAATAACACTCCAGTAGGACTGAATTACGTACAGTGCATGCTTAATGAGTAAAAGTCTTCCAGAGAAAAAGAGAGTCCTGTTAGCATAAGATTGAGCCTTCTTTCTTATGGTATGAATAAGGGATCTACAATCCCTAGTACTTAATTTGCCACCAACAAGGGATACCCCTAAATAACGAACAGGGAGAGTTCAAGGGGTTAGACCCCAAGCCTGCAAAATCTGGTCAGTATGGGGAGAGTAAACACCAGGTAGAAAGATCTCACTCTTAAGTGGATTAGGTTTCAGGCCAGGGTAAGAGGAAAAAACATCCACAGCAGATTTCATGAGCATGACAGACCAGAAGTTGCCCTCAAAAAAAAGCAAGACATTATCAGCAAAGAATAAATGATTGATCTTAACCTTTTTGCATCTCTAATCGTGATCGAAGGTCGGATCAAGAGCTTTCTTGTTCCGAATTCCCGAAAAATTTTCCACAGCAAGCATGAAGAGATATCGGGATATGGGGTCACCTTTCCTAAGTCTTCTAGAACTGGAAAAGTATCCATGAAGTGCTCCATGTATGCTAACAAAAAAACATAGCTCTAGATACAGTAGCTCGAACCCAAGTAAGCAGCCTATCAAGCACACCAAAAGCTTTCAAAGCTTTAAACAGGAAATTCCATCTAAGAGTATCATAGGCCTTCTGCATATCGACCTTAAATTTCATATGTGGCAGATAATGTTTTGCATGGTAGCCCTTCATAATCTCCTGAGCAAGGATGACATTATCAGCTATTCTACTATCATTCACGAAAGCAGCCTTGTTAGGTGCAATGACTTCATGGAGGTAAGGAGAAATTCTATTAGCCATTATCTTGGAAATACATTTATAGATTGTATTTACACAAGATATACGCCTATAATCCTTTATCGAAGTAGGATGATCACATTTAGGAATTAACGCCAAGCTAATAGCATTGACCTAACTCAAAAGACAGTCGGAGGAAAAGAAATTCCGGATAGCCGCAATAGCATCATGCCCAATAATGAAACCGTTAGGTCCAGGCGATTTATTCCTTCCAAGAGAAAACATTGACTCTTTCACTTTATGTTCTGATACATCAGCTTCCATGACCGATCTTGCCTCTTCACCGAACTGCTTGGACAAACACTCATGTAGGAACTGCTCATCAACCTCTTAGTCCTCATCTGGTTCAGTTAATAAGTTTCGAAAATAAGTCACAAAGTGTTGGTGGACTAACCGTTGTTGTCGGATTACCCCGTCGGAATCTGTTACGACGTGAGCGATACGTTTTTTGTTCTCTATAGCTTTAACGTAATGATGAAAGAATCGAGTATTTGCATCCACTTTCTTGAGCCATTGCACTCTGGATTTCTGCCTGAAGAAACTTTCTTCTTTCACCCTAAGATCAGCAAAAACTTCCACACAGTTTCTCCCCTCATCAGCAAGAATCACATTAAAAGAATCATCAAGAAGTTTAGACTGTGCTCTTTCCATCTTGTCTTTAGCTATCCTTATTTTTCCTGATATGTTACTGAAATTTCTTCTTGAGGACAGCTTCAACTGCTTCTTCACATTTCTTCATTTAGCCACGACACTGTACATAGGTGTACCTATCACATCCAAATCCCATGCCTCCTAACATGGGGCCCTCAGTCCAAAAATTGAAAATTTTGAACTGAATTCTCCTAATCACTGGCTTTTCAATACACACAACAATTGGTGAATGATCAGAGACCCCACCATTTAAAAAGAGAGCTTTGGATTCCGTGAAACAGACTATCCATTGGCTATTACTTATTGCACGATCAATCTTCCTTCTATAAGCATGCACCCTTGCAGAATGATTAGACCATGTGTATCTTGCTCCTGAATATCTCAAATCATCTAAACCAGAATCAACAAGACAGTTACAAAAATCATCGAAAGATGGATGCCATCTATCCGTACCACCCACCCTATCAGTTACGTCAAGGATGGTATTAAAATCTCCAAGAAAAATCCAAGGATCCTACTAAAAAATCCCACTTGATGAAGTCAAATCGTCTTATAACGTCCTCCTATCAACAAAAGTGTGCTGACCTTACACGAATATTGCCACAAAAAATTATCGAGGTTTGCCGAAATGTACCTTGACATGAATAGCCTGAGATAACATGGCAATAAGAGTACAGCTCACTAAGCTCGGGTTCCAACAAACCCTTTTTTTGTATCATCGTTCCATGAATCTGACATAATGGTGCAACCGAATAAAACACATGACTTCTTCACCTCTTTGACATACAATGTTGCCTCTCCATTCAAAAAAACTGAAGTAACTTCGTTCGCAGTATCTCACTGCAAAGTGGATTATAGCCTCTTTGGATCAACTGCATCAACCTAACCAACACAAAAAAAAAACTAAGATATACAACAAACAAGGGCAAAGCAAGACTAGTAACAATAGGGTATGAGTTATGGGATATAATAGCCGAGATGCCTTGCCAATGAAATCGCACTAAGATTGTAGAACGAAGATAAAGACAGACCTCACTATGTGGTAAGACATCCGACTTGAGATAAACACCAACTGACGAACAGTATATGTATCTGCCCAGGAAAAGCAATGGTATTCAATAGCAAAGAATATCCCAATGGTATTACAAATAGTCCTTTCGATTATAGTTAAGGAACTAGATTGAATACGATAGGACATCGTGTCTCTACTCTTGAATCAAATCAATAGATATTTAGAGTAGCCGGCATCATTTTCAGCTGGTTTGGAACTCACTCTTCTAGCTTTGGTAGTGCGTCCAGTATCGGCTCCACTTCTACTACCTCTCTCCCTGAAAAATAAGAACAATATAACTGTTGGAATCAAAAACTTAAAAACGTTAGAAACTATGAAAAGAGCCATGGAAAAAACTTAATACACACAACAGCACTTGAAAAGGCTAAAAAACGGCATAAAAACAACTCAAATAACTAGAAAACACAAGAAATTATGAAAATGTAAGTGAAATCAGCTTCAAATACTCGGGAATACTTCAAAAGACAAAAAACAACTCAAATTTCTTCAAAAAAAAAAAATGCAAAAATGAATAAAGAGTAGTAAAAACAATATAAAACGGCCAAAAATAACTTGAAAAATATAAGAATCGATCAAAACAGCAATGAAATAAACTTAAAAAAGTTAAAAAGACATGAAAAGGCTAAAAAAACCATAAAACAACTAAAATAGCTTAAAAACATAAGAAACAATGAAAACAGCCTTGACATGACCATAAAACACTCAAAAATTACGTGAAAATGCTAAAAACACGATAAGACAACCTCAAACAAATTGAAAAGATCCTTGAAAGGAAATTAAAACATTCAACAACACTTGAAAAAGCTAAAAGTAGCATAAAAACCACTCTGTAAGGTTTGAGTTTCAACCTAGAAGAGAGGGGGGGGGGGGTGAATAGGTTGTTCGAGATTTTATTAGTCTTTTCTGCGGAATAATGATATTGTGCAGACTAGTATTGTGTGCAGACTAATCAAGTAGTCTGCAGATGATACTATCTGGTCTGCACTAGAGATTTGTAACTCCTTGAGTCTGTATCTCGAGTTAGGCTTAGATAATTTGTTAAAATCAATTCTAAGTATCAGTATAATGAAAGCAGTAAGTGGACACAATATTTATACTGGTTCAGACACTCGATATCAAATGATGATCGAGAGCTTAGTCCAGTCTTCCCTTGATGACTAGTGTAGTCAATCCAAGAGGTGAGTATCACTATCTGCTTGTTTTTGTTTACAAGAAAATTTCCATCTACAAGTTATCTAACTCGTATGAAAAGCGAAGAACCTAGAGATTTGGCTTTCTTGAGTAATCTTTTTGTTCTTCTGCTGCAAGATTATCTAAACCGAACTCTCGACTCTCTGCAAGATTTTGTTCTTCTGCAGACTAGTGACACTTTCGATTGTATCTTCACGACTTGGCTTTCTTGAGTAATCTTTTTGTTGCTAGATTGCTTTGCACGCTTTGCTTTTCAATCAATGTTCAACAACAGCTTTTTTCAATAAGCCTCATCGGTTCCCTTTCATAGGCTCAAGGAACGAACCCTTTTTGCAACGTACTATTCCTGGCAGTCCACTCATGTTCTCCTTTATCTCGTTTCTGATGTTGGCAGACCACTGATGTCTTCACTATCTCGTTTCTGATGATGGCAATCCACTGACTCCAGAATTAGTGCCGTCGATACTTTAACTTGAATCTTCACTTGCTGACTTCAACCCTATGACCCCACACCGGCAATCATCTCTATTGCAATTCAGATTACTGCATGATCTCGTGTGCACACAGTCTCTGTTGCAACATCTCGTCTCCACAGTCTCTGATTCAGTTTATGTCTTGCCGTGTTGGTCCTGGTCTGCAACCTCAGTCTTTTGTTGTGAAGCCTTCATGTTCTTTTGTTGCTTGTCAATATACTAGTTGTTCATCCAAAGTCTTCGTAGTAGTATGCATCTGGTGGTCTGCACTGTGCCTCTGCATCTGCAACCATCTGTACTCTTGCATCTAACCTGGACTACAACTACCTACCTGACTTCTAGCCTGAACATCTTAACTATATTATAATTAATACATTTAAGTTTTGTTACATCAATTTCTATACAAACGAAGGGATTGCACATTCCTATCATACTCAAATAACAAGAAAACGCAAGAAATTATGAAAATGTAATTGAAGTGAGCTTCAAACACTCAGAAACACTTCTAAGGATAAAACACCATACAAACAACTCAATTTTTTTCAAAGCACACAAAAACAAATGAAAAGTAGTAAAAACACATTAAAACAAATGAGAATTAAGTTGAAAAGACAAGAATCGATCAAAAGAGCCATGAAATGAAAACAACAAAAAACACATGAAAAGGCTAAAAACGACATAAAACAATTAAAATAATTTTAAAACACAAGAAACAATGAAAACAGCCTTGATAGGACCTTAAAACATTCAAAAAGACATGAAAAGACGAAAAACAATCTCAAATAACTTGAAAACGCTAAAAACTATGAAAACACCCTTGAAATGAGTTTAAAACACTCAAAAAACTAGAAAAGGTAAAAAAAACACACACACACAAAAAAACAACTGAAATAACTCGAAAATGCAAGAAACTATGAAAAACCCTTGAAATGACTTTAAAACACTCAGAAAACTTGAAAAGACTAAAAACACTATAAAAACAACTTAAATCTTTTCAAAACACACAGAAACGAATGAAAAGTGGTAAAAACACCATAAAGAGCCATGAAATGAACTTAAAATAGTTAAAACCCCATGAAAAGGTTAAAACGCTATAAAACAACTCAAATAACTTAAAAACACAAGAAACAATGAAAACAGCCGATATAGGACTAGAAAACACTCAACAATAAATGAAAAAGGTAAAAGAAAAACACCATAAAACAACTTAAAATAACTTTAAAACGCTAAAAACTGTAAAAAGAGCCTTTAAATGAGGTTAAAACACTAAAAAACACTAGAAAATGTCAAAAACACCACAAAAACAACTCAAATAACTTGAAAACTCAAGAAATTATAAAAACACTCCTGAAAGGAGCTTAAAATGTAAGAAAGGATAAAAACACCCTAAAAATAACTCAAATAACTAGAAAACAGAAGAAATAGTGAAAATGTAACTGAACCTAGTTTAAACACTCAAAAATACATGAAAATATTTAAAACATCATAAAAACAACTCAAATATATTAAAAACTCATAAAAAAGAATGAAAAGTTGCAAAAACATGATAAAACAACCTCAAATAACTTGAAAACGCCAAAAACAACGAGAAGAGCCTTGAAATGATCTTAACACACTAAAAAACACATGAAAAGGCTAAAAACAAATCATATAACAACCTCAAAAACTTGAAAACGCAAGAAACAATGAAATGATCTTAAAACACACGTAAACACTTGAAAATGCTAAAAACACGAGAAAACCCTCGATGCTCTTCTTACCATAAAACCTCAAATCTCTTCAAAACACATATAAAACGAATGAAAAGTGGTAAGAACTCCATAAAACAACCTCAAATAACTTGAAAATACAAGAATCTTTCAAAACAATCATGAAATGAACTTAAAACACTCAAATAACACATAAGAAAGCTAAAAACGCCATATAAACAACTCAAATAACTTTAAAACGTAAGAAATAAGAAAAATAGCCTTGAATCGGAAAAGGGTAAGTATATTCTGATCCAATTATGCTTGAAAAGAACTTACAACCTTTTTAGATAATTTTGTGCACCTACATATGCACTGAATCAAAATCTAAAAGCAGACATAGTACCACAGAACAAACTGCCTAAACTTACATTTTTCCGATGCCAATAGTCCTATGTAGTGACTAATATACGTCACATACAAAAACAACAGTAAGGGTCTGGACTTGTAAAAAACACAAAGCTCCCTGCCCCATTACAAAATACATAAAACATATTACATAATAGAGGGAGTATTTTGAACAAACTCTAGCAAATTACAATAGTTATAAGTAATTTCATAAGACACCATTATGAACGCCAAGAGCTGAACTTGAGAAAACAACATCAGGAACCTTCCATGCTTGTTGGACAAGCCTATCCTTCTGTCTAGGAGTAAATCCTCTAAGCAGACAAGCCTCATCAAGAATCACTTTCTGCACATGCTTTATCAATGCATGAACAGAAGGAGATGTGCCCCTAAATACAATCTCATTCCTCACCTTCCATATGGTATAAATCATAGCAGAAAAAGAAATTCTTCCAATCACCTTATGAAAAGAATGACCCGCTAGTTTTCTTGCATACATGGTGAAATTTTGCTGGCATGACCCTGCAGGATAAGCCACACGACTTCTTGTTAACCATTCTTGTACGAATGGTTTGAGAAAAGGACACGTGAAAAATAAATTATTATGATTCTCTATAGCAGTCCTACAAAACACACATCCGCTCTGGTGCCTGAATCAAATAAGAAATAATCTGTCCTGTGTATGTAGTCTTATGCACAACAAGCCAACAAATGAAATCATACCTTGGAATTACCATTTACCCCAACCTGATTATACCATTGAATCGATTGCTTCTTTTTCCTAAGAGCCTCCCATGTCCTAGATGAAGAAAACTGCCCTAAGGTCTCCAATGTTCAAGTACAAACATTCGACCCCCCATGAATAATAGGAAAAATTACCCCTTGAAGACAGAAAGTGAGCTGTTCAGGAATAAGCCATGCTCCTTTTTGCAGGACATATTCATGCTTTGCTCCCCTTGATATACCAGAAGAGTAAATCAACCAATTAGTCACATTAGCATAAAAAGGGCCAGCGTCATACTATTTATCATACCACACTGAAATTGAAGTTCCATCGCCAACCTTCCACATTAAAAATTTCTGGATAATGGGTCGCATCTCCATGATCTTCCTCCATGTCCATGAACTTGCTTTAGGTATATTCATGGACCAAAAGTTATCCCTGTGGATTTTGTCCATAAAGACTAAAGAGAAGAAGGTTGAGTAATAAAGTACCAGATATATTTCAACATCAAAGCTTTATTCCATACTTGAAGGTCCTTCACACGAAGACCCCTTCCTCATATGGAAAACATATATCATGCCATGAAATCTTTGCTCAATGAAGATCCTTTCCACACAAAGAGTAAACAAAATAAACATAGCACTCCAGTAGGACTGTATAAAAGTCTTCCAGAGAAAGAGAGAGTCCTGTTAGCACAAGATTGAGCCTTCTTCCTTATGGTATGAATAAGGGATCTGCAATCCCTAGTACTTAACCTGCCAACAATAAGGGGTACCCCTAAATAACGAACTGGGAGAGTTCCAAGGGTTAGACCCCAAGCCTACAAAATCTGGTCAGTATGGGGAGAGTAATCACCACGTAGAAAGATCTCACTCTTAAGTGGATTAGGTTTCAGGCCAGTGTAAGAGGAAAAACATCCATAGTAGATTTCATGAGCATGACAGACTAGAAGTTGCCCTCACAAACAAGCAAGACATCATCAGCAAAGAATAAATGATTAATATTAACCTTTTTGCATCTCCAATGGTGATCGAAGGTCGGATCAAGAGCTTTCTTGTTCAGAATTCTCGAAAAAATTTCCATTGCAAGTGTGAAGTGATATGGAGACATGGGGTCACCTTGCCTAATGTAGAACTGGAAAAGTATCCATGTATGCTAACAGAAAACATAGCTCTAGATATAGTAGCTCGAACCCGAGTAATCAACCTGTCAGGCACACTTAAAGCTTTCAAAGCTTGGAACAGGAACTTCCATCTGAGAGTATCATAGGCATTTTGCATGTCCACCTTAATTTTCATATGCGGAAAATAATGTTTTGCATGGTAACCCTTCATAATCTCCTAAGCAAGGAGGACATTTTTAGCTATTCTCTTGTCACTCGCAAAAGCAGCCTTGTTAGGTGAAATAACTTCTTGGAGGTAGGGAAAAATCCTATTATCCATTATCTTGGAAATACATTTGTAGATTGTATTTACACAAGATATAGACTTATAATCCTTCACCGAAGAAGGATTATCATATTTAGAAAGTAACGCCAAGCTAGTAGCATTAACCTCCCTCAAAAGACAACCGGAGAAAAGGAAATTCTGGATAGCCACAGTAACATCATGCCCAATAATGCTCCATGTATGGATGAAAAATTCACATTAAACCCGTTAAGTCCATGCGATTTATTCCTTCCAAGAGAAAACATTGATTGTTTCACTTCATGTTCTAATACATCAGCTTCCATGACCGGTCTTGCCTCTTCACTGAACTGCTTGGACACACACTCATGTAGGAACTGCTCATCAACCTCTGAATCCTCATCTGGTTTAGTTAATAAGTTTCTAAAAGAAGTCACAAAGTGCTAATGTACTAATCGCAGTTGTTGGATTACCTCGTCGGAATTTGTTACAACTTGAGTGATACACTTTTTATTCTCTCCAGCTTTAACATAATGATGAAAGAACTGAGTATTTGTATCCCCTTCCTTGAACCATTGCACTCTGGATTTCTACCTGAAGAAACTTTCTTCTTTCACCCTAAGATCAGTAAAAACTTCCACACAGTTTTTCCCCTCATCAGCAAGAATCGCATTAAAATTATCATCAAGAAGTTCAGATTTTACCCTTTCCATCCTATCTCTAGCTATCCTAACTTTCTCTGATATGTTACTGAACTTTCTTCTTGAGAACAGTTTCAATTGCTTCTTCATATTTCTTAGTTTAGCCACGACCCTGTACATAGGTATACCAGTCATATTTTTTAATTTGTTGAGGTTTGAAGAGCTCAATCTGTATTGCTAAAGATTGAGGGCATTGGTTCTTTGCATTTGACCAATAATCTTTGTTGTTAGCTTGTCAAGTGAAGTCCGTATGTCTTCAAAGCCTTGGGATCTGATTTGCCTCTCATGTTCAATCTCTTCTTCTATTGGCTGCAGGGTGTCAAAAAACTCATGAAGTGCTTCTTTATTCCATTCTCGTATATTGTAAAGTTCTTGATCTAATCTTCTCGGTCTGTAGCCTGTAGTGTCCTCTGAGAGAGAGGAGTGCATCCTTTCTAGAGGTGGCCTTGGTTGAACTAAGATGATTTGAATATCATCATCAAATGCATCCTAAAGTGTCTTGATTGTAGAAGGAGGAGTTGGTATTGTTTCAGATGCACTGCTTCTTGGTATTCTTTGAGTAAGTCCCACAGAGGGTGAATGTGCTTGTGTTTGCACCTTTTCAAACAAGGATGGTGTAAACAACAGATTTGATATGTTTTGTAGGGCTAGACTTGTTGGAGTTGATTGCTTTGCCTCAACTGCATCTTGTATGAAGTTTTCTACATTTTTTATCTCAACTATAATATCCATTAGTGATGCATCCCAGTCTACTGTGGATGTAACTGCTATTGGAAGATTAACTATGGGCAGTTTATCCGTTGGTTCTTCAATAAGTTGTGCTTCTTCGTGTCCTTCATGAGCTTCTTATTCAGCTGCAGAAGACTTTGTTATAGATGGTTCATCTAGATGTTATTCTATTGTAGGTTGTTCTACCTCAATTGGTTCTGTTGCTTGATCCTCAGCTGCTTGCTCTTCAAGTGCAAGTGCGATCACTACTAGTGTCTTTGTTATAGATGCTTCTGTTTCATATCCTTCTGCCTGAGACTCAGCTACAGCTTCATCTTCTTCTACAGGTTCTTCTACTACTGGTTCCTTATCTACTTGTTCTACTGCAGGAGATTCTTCTACAGTGATCTCAATTGCGGTAGGGTGTTCCTGGACACCTTTCTTTGCAACTTGATCAATGATGTCATCATCATCATCCTGAGCATAAGGATGCTGTTGATTACCACCATCATTACCATCATTAGCATCATTACTATTATCACCATCATCACCTGATAACTGATGTTCTCCTAAGTCAGGTCTAGAGAGATAGTCGTATATCTCCTCGACAGCAGCTTAGACATGTTTATCTAAGAGCTTCTTTATCTCATCCTCAATTGCAGGTGCGTTCACAAACTCAATAGGTGTGAGTATAGCGTGTCTGAGTCTGGTAGTCTTCAAGGTGGAGTCCTTGAATTCAAGTGCCCCATTGATCAAAAAATATGCTTCTTTTTGTCTAGTTGACCTAGTAGCTATCTTCTTTTGAAGTTGAGCTAGTTGTTGAACTTCTGTTTCTGATATCCCATCAATTTCTCCAATTTGAGTGTATGATTTCTCCGGATTGATCCTGTATAGAGTCTTTGGTCCTGAAGGAACTAGTTTTCTTTTTGTAGACCTTGTAGGTCTCTTGATGGAAAGTTTGTGCTGCTTGACATACTCCTGGATTATCCCCTCAGCTTTTGTCTTCTTCTCCATCTCTGCTTGTGGTGATTTTCCTAGCAGGTGATAGCTTGAAATAGTGAGCTATTGAGCTCTTTCTTTTATAGCTTTAACCGTCTGCAGAAATGCTTCAATGACCTTTTCTGCTACAGTAGATGGACGAACTTATGCAATGGTAGAGAGATCCAATCCACTACCAGAGAGTGGAACAATTGCTGTTGCGATTGCCTCTTCTTTAGTTGGCTTTGAGTGACCTTACAGTAGGGGTGGGCTGAGGTAGTCCTCCCATCTGTAATTCATTGAGATCTGCTTCTGTTTGTCTTATCTCATCATGTGATTATCCTTGATTAACAAGCTCTTGTCTCAATTGAGCTCGTGGTCCTTCCCTAACCTCTTAGTAGTTCTTTTGAGCTTCCAGGAAAAGGTTTTGAAGGTTCTCATCTGCTTTGGCCTTCAGAATTCCAATTCCAAATTGGCATCATGAAGTGCAGCTAACTCAGGTGCCTTTGGGAGTAGGGTCTTTGATGATGATGGTTCAATAATTGCCCTAGTCTGTATTAAAGCAGATTATGCATCTACCTCCATATTACTTGTCTCTACACCTGGAAGATTTGAGATTGTTTCCTCGTCTGGGGTCTACATGATGAGTTTTCTCTTTGCTTCCCTTAGCTTCTTCAACTTGATTGGTTGAGCTTTGCTAACTTGTTGTCCTCTTGTTCTTGGCACTGCTGTAGTGGTCTTTACTGCTGCTTTTGGAGATTGCTCTGCAGACTTCCTTCTGATCTACACGGCTGCTTTTAGAGAGTGCTCTATAGACGTTTTCCTGGTCTGTACTCCTGCAGACTGTTGTGACTATTCTACAGGTTTGATTGTATTCTGCATAATTGCAGTCTTCTTCATTAGTCCAATAGGTTGCTTGCCTATCTTTTTGACATCTATTTGTTTGGCCACCGTGCATGGCCTTCCCTCCATATCAGAGAGCTTCAGCTTCTCTTTTTGTAGACCTTGTAGGTCTCTTGATGGAAAGTTTGTGCTGCTTGACAAACTCCTAGATTATCCCCTCAGCTTTTGTCTTCTTCTCCATCTCTGCTTGTGGTGATTTTCCTAGGAGGTGATAGCTTGAAATAGTGAGCTATTGAGCTCTTTCTTCTATAGCTTTAACCGTCTGCAGAAATGCTTCAATGACCTTTTCTGCTACAGTAGATGGACGAACTTATGCAATGGTAGAGAGATCCAATCCACTACCAAAGAGTGGAACAATTGCTGTTGCGATTGCCTCTTCTTTAGTTGGCTTTGAGTGACCTTACAGTAGGGGTGGGCTGAGGTAGTCCTCCCATCTGTAATTCATTGAGATCTGCTTCTGTTTGTCTTATCTCATCATGTGATTATCCTTGATTAACAAGCTCTTGTCTCAATTGAGCTCGTGGTCCTTCCCTAACCTCTTAGTAGTTCTTTTGAGCTCAAATTTCTGCAGATAGCTTTTATCATTATTGTGTATATAACATATGCATCCAAATGCATGAAAGTATTTTGACACTTGGTTGGATCCAAAGGGAGTCTTTTTATAAAGCTTGTGAATTATGCATCGAGTCTAAGTATAGCAAGCTGTATTAACTGCTTCTGCCCAGAAGTTTTATAGATAAGTTTGTATTAGAAAGCATTGTCCTGGTTGCCTCTATGAGTGTTCTATTTTTCCTCTCAGCCACACCATTTTGTTGAGGTGTTCTCGGTACTGAGAAGTTATGTTTGATCAAATTCAGTGTCATGATCACTTTTAATTGTGATTACTACTATGCCTTTTTCATTTTGTATTTGTCTACGAAACCTTGTTAGCAAACCACAAGTTTCACCCTTTTTATGTAGAAACATTACCCGAGTATATCTGGAGTAATCATCTACTATAACTAGAGTGTACTTCAATCTGTTTAAGGTTTCTACCTTAACTCGACCAAAGAGATCCATACTGGTTCACAGTTCTAAATACTGTATTTCTCTGTTTGGCTGTGAAGATTTGTTTCTTACAGTTCTAAATATCAAGCAATAAAGACAAGTAATAGACACAATATTTATACTGGTTCACACACTCGTTATCAAATGATAATCGAGAGCTTAATCCAGTCTTTCCATAGTGACCAGTGCAGTCAAGACAAGAGGTGACTATCACTGTCTTCTTGTTTGAGCTTACAAGAAAACTCTTTTTTACAAGCTATCCAACTTGTACACAAGGTCAAGGACTCAAATCCTTTGCAGAGATCCAAGCACTGGACTCTGCAAGATGTGTTTTTCTGCAAACTAGTGACACCCCTTTCACTATGATTTTCACGAATTGGCTCTCTTAAATAATCTTCACTGTGATTGCCTTGCACGCTTGCCTTTCAATCTTATTCAACAGCTCTTCTTCAAAGAGCCTCAACGGTTCCTTTTTATAGGCTCAAGGAATGAACCTGACAGCATGGTACTGTTTCTGATGTTGACACTTTGCCACTCATGTTCCCCACCATCTCGTTTCTGATGCTGACGGTCCACTAACTCTAGAATTTGTGCCGTTGTTGTCTGTACCTCAAATCTTCGTTTGAATGACTTCAAAGCTTTGACCCCACCTTAACAATTATCTCTGATGCACTCCAGTCTGCTGCAACCTTTAGCCTGCACCCAGTCTCTACAGTATCCTTTGTCTGCATCCCATACTGCAACCCTAGTCTTCACCCAGTTTCTGCTGCAACTCTAGTCTGCACTCAAATCTGATGCACTTCATCCATTGCTGTGTTGATCCTGAAGCCTTTGATGGTCTTTTGTTGCTCACTAATGCCTTAGTTGCTTAGCTAAATTCCTCTGTAGTAGTCTGCATCTGGTGGCTCAGATGATGCCCATCATCTGTAATTGTCTGCACTCCAACATCTAACCTATACTGTAACTACCTACTTCACCTCTAGCCTAAACATACTAACTACATTATGACTAATACATCTCAGTTTTGTTACATCAATTTCTATACAATTGGAGGGATTGCAAATTCCTATTAGATGCAACAAAAGAAGTATACAGGCCAAACACTCTTTGGTCCAAAAAAGACTGGGATCTGGTGCTTGTTGATAGAAAAGCTCAAAATCAGATATTCAAAGCCCTTGATGACAACATGTTTGAAATAG
This sequence comes from Drosera capensis, assembly GCA_001925005.1. Lineage (NCBI taxonomy): Eukaryota > Viridiplantae > Streptophyta > Magnoliopsida > Caryophyllales > Droseraceae > Drosera > Drosera capensis. The sequence continues at coordinate 55,284 of LIEC01010921.1, read as the reverse complement.
TGATTTATATAACCACTACAAAGAAGGCATGGAAAGCTCTACTGCTAAGAAACGAAGGAACCAACGAAATAAAAGAGAACAAGAAGGATGTTCTAATGCAACAATATCATTGGGTCTCAATGAGATCTGATGAAAATTTGACCACCTTCTATGAAAGGTTTAATATTCTCATCAACAATCTCAACACCTTACGAAAGACTTTCGATAATAAGGAAGTCAACCTAAAATTTGTGAGATCTCTTGATGAAATCTGGAGTACAAAGACCACAACTTTAAGGAAATCCACAGATCTAATGAAGATGTCCTTTGCTCAACTGTATGGCATATTACATAATGAAGTTGAGCAGAAAAAGCAAATAGACGATGCCAGAAAGAAGACCTTAGCTTTCAAAGCACAAAAAAAAAATCTTAAAATCCATGACATAGGAGGAGACCACTGATACCTCGTCTGCAAATGAACAAGGAATGTCTAAAGAGCTGACATTGATGGGAAAGAAATTCAAGAAGCTATTCAAGAAGAGGAATTAAAAAAAAAAAAAACTTTCCCTCAAAAACAAAGGAAAAAGAAAAGGAAGTCTGCTATAACTGTGGCAGACCAGGGCACTTTGCTGCATAATGCAGATGACTAACACAAGACTCGTCCACACCAAAATTCAAAAAGGACCACGGCAAGAGCAATTCTGAAAGAAAAGAAATAGGCAAGGCCTATGTTATAAAAACATGAAGCGATACAGACTCTGATGATGAAGACATAATCTCAAATGCTCAGTTATGTCTCATGGCTAAGGATGATGAAAAGCAGCATGAAAGACAAAGAGGTATATGGTATTCGGACAGTGGATGCTCAGGACACATGACAGGAAACAAATCCATCCTAGAAGACTACAGAAAGAAATAAGGACCTCTCGTCATATTTGGAGGAGGAAAAATAGGTACAACTAAAGGTTATAGAACCCTTGGTACAGGTTCCTTAATCTTTAGACATGTTTATATTAAAGGCTTAGAACATAGCATTCTATCTATAGTCAATTGTGTGATAAAAATTATGATGTATCATTCACTTATGACATGTGTCAAGTAAAGGATAAAATCACACAAGAAGTCAAAATACTAGGAGTTAGAAAAAAAAACATTTATGCAGTAGACTTTGACTCATCACAGTTAGAACAAATACCAAGTTTCTATACTAAAGAAGCTAAGGACACAAACTGGCTATGGCACAAAAGATTAGCTCATCTTAATTTCAAAACTATGATCAAATTATCCTCAGAAAACCTAGTAAGAGGACTTCCATAAACAAAGTTTAAAAAAGATAAACTATGCAGAACATGTCAGGAAAGAAAGCAGACTTGAGCAAACTTTAAACCCCTAAACTCTTCAGAATCAACTAGAATTCTGGAATTGTTACATATGGATCTCTTTGGTCTAGTTAAGGTAGAAAGTTTAAACAGAAAGAAAAACACTCTAGTTATAGTAGATGATTACTCAAGATACACTTGGGTAATGTTTTTGCATAAAAAGTGAAACTTGCAGTCTGTTGATTAGGTTTCTTAGACAAATTAAAAATGAAAAAAGCATAGAAGTAATCACAATTAAAAGTGATCATGTCACTGAATTTGATCAAACAGGAGTAGATGTCTACTGTAATGATCATGGAATCAAACCAAACTTCTCAGGACCCAGAACACAACGAAATGGTGTTGCTGAAAAACAAAAATAGAACACTCATTGAAGCAACTAGGACAATGCTTGCTGATGCAAATTTATCTAAAACCTTTTGGACAGAAGTAGTTAATACAGCTTGGTATACACAGAATAGATGCACAATTCACAAATTATATAAAAAGACTCCCTATGAATTGTTGAAAGGAAAGACACCAACTGTCAAATACTTTTATGCTTTTGGATGTATATGTTACATACACAACAATAACAAAAGCCACCTACAGAAATTTGATCCTAAGATAGATGAGGGAACCTTCTTAGGGTATTCTACAAACAGCAAAGCCTTTAGAGTGTACAATAAAAGAACACAAACCGTTGAGGAGTCAGTTCACGTATCATTTGATAAATCAGAAATATTCATAAGAGATGCTAATGTATTTGATGAGGAATGTGCATGTAATGAACAGGCTACAGAAGAGATCATTGAAATTACAGACAAAGAAGAGTCGTCTGCACATAATGACAATACAGTGGAAATAAGGATGCACATGTGCAGACTAGAAGGGTAACAAATGGAGAATGCCTGTCTGTTTGTTTTATATCAGAAATAGAACCTAAGATAATAAGTGAAGCCTTAAATTATCCAAACTGGATAGATGCTATGCAAAAAGATTTCAATAAGTTCCAAAGAAATAAGGTATGGTATCTAACACCAAGACCCAAGAACTATCCAGTTGTAAGCTACAAATGGGTATTTAGAAACAAATCTGATGAATATGGAATAGTCATGAGAAACAAAGCTAGGCTAGTTGCTAAGGGATACTCACAATAAAAGGAATTGATTTTGATGAAACCTTTGCCCCTGTAGCAAGATTAGAAACCATAAGAATATTCCTTGCCTCTGCTGCATATCAAGGATTTAAAGTCTATTAAATGGATGTAAAAAGTACATTTCCAAATGGGAAGCTGCAAGAGGAAGTTTATGTTGAACAACCTCCTGGTTTTGAAGACTCTGAATATCCAAAATACGTATATAGGTTAGACAAGGAATTATATGTATTAAAACAAGCACCCATAGCATGATATGAAACCCTCAACATTTCTATGTGAAAATAAATTTGAAAGAGATAAGGTAGATACCACTCAATTCCTCAAGAAGCATAAGGAACATATATTGTTAGTGCAAATCTATGCTGATGATATTATATTTGGTTGCACTAATAATAAACTTTGTGAACGTTTTTCAAAACTAATGAAATCCAAATTTCAAATAAGCTTAATGGGGTAACTAAAATATTTCCTAGGACTTCAAGAACAACAATAGAAAGTGGAATCTTTCTAAATCAATCTAAGTACTTAAAGAACACAATTAAAAAGTATGGCTAACTCTCATGAGCAAATCAATTAAAATAGATAAAGATGAGCATGGAAAAAAGATAAATCAAACCATCTATAGAGGAGTAATAGAGTCATTGTTTTACCTTACAGCAAGCAGACCAGACATTCAATATGCAGTTTGTGTCTATGCAAGATAACAATTTGATCCCAAGGTAACAATATTAACTTTACAAAACAGTTTTCCTTAAATAACACAACGGTCAAAATAATTGGCTGATACTGTGTAACGGCTAGAAACTTTTAGCAACGGTAATATTTCTGAAGATTATAAAAGGAGAAATTTTTCTAAGTGAAAAACTCTTTATACTCTCATATTCTCTTTCTCTCTCTCTCCAAAAATGCTCTCATTCTCTCTCTAATCTCGAAGCCCTCTATTGCATAAAGAACTGAAAAACCCTAACTTTTAATAGTCTCAAATTCACTTTTGCAAGTCAAGATTTTCAACAAACACTCTTCGAAAATGACCAACACTCCTTTAAACGTCTCAAAGAAAAGCACTAAATCTAATGAGCAATCAAGCCCATCAAGAAAGGTCGAACTTCAAATTGGTGTGGTGTTCGATTTCAATACTTTGCGAGACGATTCAGATGAGGTGAAGGAAGTTGCTGATCTTATCCAACAAGCTGGACTCAAGAACTTTTGCGAACAAACAAGTAGAATCTATGACGATGAAGTACTTGATTTCATCGACAAGGCGAAAGTCATAACCAATCTGCAGTTGATTTCATACACCTCCACTGCAACAAAAGTTGCAATCTACATCAAGGCAGATTACTTTGCTAAGTTTTTCAACTTACCAAACGAAGGGTCAAGGATCATTCCACCTGCAATCGTGACAACAAGAAGACATGCCATGCTAGCAGAAGAGAATCTCAAATCTTCCACTTGCAGAGTGAACTCACATAGAAGTAGATACAAAATCTACCTTAGTGAAGACTAGGAAAATTGCTGAACCCTCATCGTTAAAGACTTTACCACCCAATGCACCTGAATTAGCTGCACTTCATGATGCCAATTTGGCATTGGAATTTTTGAAGGCTGAAGTAGACGAGAACCTTCAAAACCTTATCCTGGAAGCTCAAAAGAACTACCAAGAGGTTAGGAAAGGACCACGAGCTCAACTGAGGCAAGAACTCATTGCACAAGGATATTCACATGATGAGATAAGGCAAATAAAAATAGATCTCAACGAATTGCAGCGGACAGGACTACTTCAGTCCGCCTCTGCTGCAAGGTCACTCACCATTAAGCCGACTACAGAAGAGGAAACCACAACAACAATTGTTCCATTCTCTAGCATTGGAATAAATCTATCAATAATTGTAGAAGGTCGTCCATCTGCTGCAGGAGAAGTACGGTCAACTGTAACTACTGAAGTGAGACCTACAAGGCCTTCTCCAGAAAAGGTCATAGACACAGTGATGGAGACGGTTAGAGCTGTAGAAGAAAGAGCTCAATAGCTCACTATTTCAACCTATCAATTGCTAGGCAAATCGGCACAAGTAGAGACACAGAAGAAGACAAAAGCTGAGGGGAAGATTCATGAGTTTGTCAAGCAGCACAAACTTCCCATCAAGAGACCTACAAGGTCTACAAGACCAAAACTGATCCCCCGAGGACCAAGAACTCTATGGTCAATCAATGCAGATAAGTCACAAACACTTTTTGGAGAGATTTATAGAATGTCACCAGGAGAAGTCCACCAATTGATCGAACCGCAAAAAAAGGAAGCAAGCAAATCAACAAGACCAAAGGAACCATACATTCTATTCAGTGGAGCCCTTAAACTGAAGGACTTTACCTTGAAGACAAGAAGACACAAGCAAGCACAACTCAAACGCATTGAGTTCGTGCATACTCCTGAAGTAGAAGCCGAGCTAAAATGAATTCTAGCCAAGTATGTTCAATTGGCTACTCATGAGATATATGATTATCTTGCAAGACCTAAAGTAGGAAAATGTCAACCATCAGGTGATGATGGTAATGATGGCGGTGATCAGCAACATCCTGATACTCAGGATGATGATGATGATGATGACATCATCGACCAAGTTGCTAAAGGAGTCAAGACCACTGCAGTCGAGACCACTGTAGCAGAGTCTCCTATAGTAGAATCCAAAGCAGAGGAACATACAGATAAACCATCTGCTACTAAGTCATCTATAGTAAAACAAGAAGCTGAATCATCAGATGAAGGACAAGTAGAAGTACCTGTAGTAGAAAACCCCCAACAGAAGTATCTGTAGTAGAAGAAACTACAGCAGACCAAGAACAAACCGAAGAACATCAAGAACATCATGAGTCTCCAGTAGAGAAGATACAGTAAGAAGAAGTTGAAGATCAAGCAGCTGAACAAACTACAGAGGAACTTCCTGAGGTCGAAGCAAAAGAACGAACCATAGAGGAACTGCCCACATTTGAAGATCAAACAACAGTTACATCCACAATAGACTGGGATATCCCACTATCCCACACTGGAGCTGAGACAAAGGATGCAGACGAGGCAGAACAATCAACTCCAACTCATCTAGCCTTACAAAGTCTATGTAATCCGTTGTTTACACCACCTACCTTGTTTGGATGCAAACACAAGCAGATCCACCCTCCATGGGACTTCCACATGGACTCCCCAGCAGCAGTGCATCAGAAACTCAAACAACTCCTCCATCTGCAGTCAAGACACTGAAGGATGCATTTGATAATAACATTCAAATCATTTCAGTTCAACCAAGGCCACCTGTAGAAAGGATACTCTCCTTACCCTCAGAGGGCGCTACAGGATACAAATTGGGTAGATTAGATCAAGAAATCTATAACATGCGCGAATGGAACAAAGAAGCACTTCATGAGTTGCTTGACACCCTACAATCAATAGCAGAAGAGTATGAACATGAATGGAAAACCAGAACCCAAGGCTTTGAAGACATACGAAATTCACTTAGCAAACTAACAGTAGGGGTTATTGACCAAATGCAAAGAGCCAATGCTCCTAACCTTTAACAAAACAGATTGAGCTCTTCTAACCTCAACAAATTCAAAAGCAAACATAAAATTGATCTACAAAAGCTTAACAAGGCTCTACAAACCACCCAACAACAACTCCATGAGACCATTTGTATCAACGACACCAAGTTTGGACTCCTTAAAACCAAACTGGAAGTAGTTGAGAAAAACATATTCTCTGAACTCCAAGCTGTGCGTACTACCCTTGAAGCTCTCACCTCCACCCTGAATGCAAATAAAAAGGGGGAGAAGTAGACTACAGAAGAGCCACAGAGGACTCCTGCAGTAGAGCAACAGAAGACCCAGCTAAGACTCAGGGGGGAAAATCTTCTACAACCAAGAAAAAACATTCCTCTCACAAAGAAAAGGAAAGGTCTACAAAGAAACGAAGACATCATGGGGAGCAGTCTTATGAAGAATGCAGACGACACAGAGAGATAGAAGAAAGATCTCAAAAGCGCAAAAAGGAATCAGAAGAGGAACAAAGGCATAAGCACAGCAAGGGAAAAGAGCATCAAAGGTAAGCATAAATATCTCCTTTGCTCTTCTTGTTTTTTTTTTTTGGTTTGAAAACATTGTAAACTAGTAAGAAAAGTTGTAAACTTGTTGTTTTACATAGAATTTTTTGTTAGCATCAATTTAGAGGGAGATTGATAGGAATATACAATCCCTCTAATTGTATAGAAATTGATAAAACAAAACTGAGATGTATTAGTCATAATATAGTTAGTGTGTTTAGGTTAGAAATCAAGTAGGTAGTTGCAGTCTAGATTAGATGTTGAAGTGCAAGTAACTATAGATGATGGACATCATGTGAGCCACCAGATGCAGACTACTACCAAGGACTTTAGCTAAGCAACTAAGGCATTAATGAGCAACAAAAGATCATCAAAGGCTTTAGGATCTCGGAATGAGCTTACAAATGAATACCAACATGGCAAAACATAATGTGCATGAGATCTGGGTGCAGACAAAAGGTTATAGTAGGGACTTGGGGAAAACTAAGGTTGGAGAGTACAGACTAGATCTTATAATACTGGATGGAGACTGAAAGTTACAGCAGATTGAGTGCAGCAGAGATGGTTGCTAAGATGGGGTCAAAGGTCTGAAGTCATTCAAATGAAGATTTGAGGTACAAACAGCAATGACATAAATTCTGGAGTTAGTGGACTGTCAGCATCAGAAATAAGATAGTGGGGGACATGAGTGACAAAGTGTTATATCAGAAACAGTACCATGTTGCTGGGTTCTATTCCCTGAGCCTATAAAAGGGAACCGTTGAATCTCATTGAATTAAGGCTGTTGAATTAGATTGAAAGACAAGAGTGCAAGGCAATCATAAGTTCAAATATTACTCAAGAGAACCAATTCGTGAAGATCACAGTGAAAGGGGTGTCACTACTCTGCAGAAGAACACGTCTTGCAGTAGAGTCCAAAGTTTGGATTTGTGCAAAGGATCTCAGTCCTTCATCTTTTGTATAAGTTAGATAGCTTATAAAAAGGAGTTTTCTTGTAAACTCAAACAAGAAGATAGTGATACTCACCTCTTGGCTTGACTACACTGGTTACCAAGGGAAGACTAGACTAAGCTCTTGATTATCATTTGATAACGAGTGTCTGAACCAGTATAAAAACTATATCTATTACTTGCCTTTATTGATTGATATTTAGAACTGTTAGAAATAAATTATCACAGCCAAACAGAGATAAACTCAAAGAGTTTGAACTCTCTGCTGTAGACCACCAACTGTCATCTGTAGACTACTTAAATGGTCTGCATAGAACAGTGGTTTGCAATGAATTAGTATTCTGCATTAAAAGTTTGATTAATTTTTAATATAACCGATTTACCCCTCATCTAGGTTGAAACTTGGACCTAATAATTTTCAAATTTTACGCCCTTATGTTCCCTTTGCCTTTATACCTCATGGAAACACGATTACTCAAAACAGTACTACTTTCACCCTTTTCGTTTTTTGCAAAATGTTTCTCAAGTTCGGCAAGGAACGATTTGGCATTAACCTCTTCAGACATAGTGTCCCTGAATGAATATGGAATTACACGTTTCATGATCATAAGACTCATATGATTTGAACGTTCCCACTTCTCTATCTCCCTCTTTTCATCAGGGATAGATGTATTCTTAAGACATAGTGTATTCTTAACCTCTTCAGACATAGTGTCCTTGAATGAATCTGGAATTACACGTTTTATGATCATAAGACTCATATGATTTGAACGTTCCCACTTCTCTATCTCTCTCTTTTCATCAGGGATAGATGTATTCTTAAGAGAAGCAGGTCGTTTAATCTGAAGTATAAGGTTTAGATCCATACAATCGAGAGCTATCATTACATACTCTTTCCATTCCTTAAAGTTTATGCCGTTAAGTACAAGGATATTATTAATGTTTGCAGATATTATAGCAGTAGAAGTATTGACTGGAAAAAAAAAACAAAAGATAATATAAACAATAAGCTCATAATTATTACTTAAATATAACATTAATTTACAGATTCAAATAATGACAAATCTGCATTACAAGATACCTACCACAACATTGATTTTAATCTTTGGATAGAAAATCAACTTGTAAGTTATACTCTTGATGTAGTAATCAAATATTGACAGTAAAATCCTATCAAACATCAAGCCTTTCTTTGGATCGAGTTAACATTCACACGAAAAATTTAACAATTATCACATATTTATTACCACAAGCATGTTTTAATTCCGACCAAATAACAACATTTCTTTGGATTGCTAAATGCATGGAATTCAAACACGAAAAATCTAACAAGTATCATATATTTATTACCACAAGCATGTTTTAATTCCGACCAAATAACAACCTTTCTTTTGGTTACTAAATGCATGGAATTTAAACACACACAAAATATCTTAATATTATAGATTAATCAATTTACACAAAAAAAGATTATTTTGTCAACATATTATTTGAATTAACTAATTTAGAATATTAGACATACAAAAAAAATTATGTATACACTATTATCAAATATTGAATTTAAATCCATATATATATATATCATTTAAATATTTAATTAAATATAAAACTCAACTTGTAACGGTCATAATTGTCGTGACACCAAGGGGACAACAGCATGGCTTACCCTACAATTTGACAAGAAATCAGCAATCCCAAATCACGCAAACCCTAACCCTAAATTCCCCGACCCTGCGAATCCCCAAAATTCTCCCCCAATTCACTCTCTTCTCGACTCAATCAATCAATCTCTGTCTCAAATGGGTCTGAATCAATCCTCTCTTTCATCAAATACACATATAAATTTCTCAAAATCATTCCCCATCTAGCGTGTTTCCCCTCTCAAATGGGTGCATTAACAAGTAATCGCAAAAGGGCAGACGAATACGCTAATGTGAACACCACCTGGTCATCGCTAATCGATTCCCGTGTGTTGAAGAAGCAGAAAGTTTCGAGTTTTGAGATGAATTCCAAAAAGGGTGCTGGGTGGGCGAGGGTGGAGAAGTACCCGGTGGCGAAGGAGCTCAAACGAGAGCCGATCGCGCCGTGTACGAGGAAGTTTGGGGTTGGATTTGTAGGGAGAAAAAGGGTTGGTAGGGCTGGTGGAGTTAATGGGGTTGATGGTGTTAATGGGGTTGGGATAAGTACAATTGACAGGGTTGGGTATAGGTTTAGGGGTAAATATGTGGAAAGCAAAGCGAGTGCGTCTGGGACGCTTCAATGCTTGAAAATTGTGAAGGAGGTGGAGGAGAAGGGAAACGGGAAAGTGGGTAGGAGGGATTCTAGTGTTGAAGAAATTGTGGTGGTGGAAGATGATGGAGTTGATGAGGTTGATACGGATTCCGCTATGCTCATGAGAGGATTTCAGGAAAAGAAAGCAAGTAGGTATGGGACAGTTCGAGGTTTGGATAGTGGGTGGGGTATGGAGGGGAAGGGGAAGGCGGGTTCGAGGGGTTCTAGCGATAAGAAAATTGTGGCGGTGAAAGATAATGGGCTTGATGAGGTTGATGTGTTTATGTTCAAGAGAAGATTTCAGGAAAAGGACGCGAGTGGGCATAGGACGATTCAAGGCTTGGAAAGGGGGAAGGTTGTGGAGGACAAGGGAAAGGAGAAGACAGGTTTGAAGGATTTTAGTGTTGAAGAAATTGGGGTGGTGGTAGATGAGATGGAAGGATCTGTGGTGGTTTCAGATGTTGACATGGAAAAGGATAATATGGGGTCATTGGAGACCATGCAGATGGCAGGGAGTGAGGTGGTGGATAAGGAGGTTGTCCCGGTCGCATCTGCTGGAGTTCGGAAAGGAAATATACTGGAGTCTATCGGGAGACTGGTGAGTTCCTGGTATACGAATATTGCACAAGTTGTGAAGGATCCACCTGCATATAGGAAACTTCTCAATATCGCGGCAAGAAGGGATCCTAAACTGAGCAGCTTACAAGCTCAGATCAAGTTGGAAGAGAAACAATTGCATTCTTTACAATCTTTGCGGCTTGTGAAGAAGCCAGAGCAGGAGGTGGTAGCTTCTGTTTTACATTCTGTATCTGCTTGATTGTACTGATATTGGAATTCTTGCTTTTGCAATGTTATATGAGTCTGAATGTTCTTTTTGAGGTGATAGGATTCTTTGCGGGAACTTTTTGTGCCACTCACAAGAGAGGAAGAGGAAAATGTTGCACAGGCTCTTAGATCCAACTCGTATGATCTTCACTTGTGCTATGGCTTAGTACTAATTTCATTGCAGAATTATAACTCCTTTCCTTTTCTTGAGCAGGAAGAAGGTTTTGGTGACCCATGAGGGTTCAAACATTCAGATAACAGGCGAACTTATCCAATGCTTGAGACCAGGTGCATGGCTGAATGATGAGGTGATGCTTGATATTATATATCCTTGAGCTTTTGGATGAGTCGTTTGATGTTAGTATCATTTCGGAGAAAATGAAAGTCAGATATCCAGTTTACTGAAGTGACTGATAGGTATGTAATGGATCTTGAAATTGCCCCTGATTTTAATGTGTGAATCATCTCTGTTTTTTAGGTCATAAATTTGTACCTGGAATTGTTGAAAGAAAGGGAAAGAAGAGACCCAAAGAAGTTCTTGAAGTGTCATTTCTTAAATACCTTTTTCTATAAAAAGGTCAGTTTCTTATGCAATAATGTCTTTTGTTAGGGAAGAGCTGCTTTGGCGGTAGTTTATCTAGGTGCTGCCCGTTGAGATAGTGAATGCATTAGTTTCACTTCTTCAACGTACATTTGATATTGGTCATTGAAGCTATTATTCATGCGTTTGTGTTCTTTCCAAATTTTAATAGCTGCATTTATGTGTAGAAGCGAATTTGAGTAGTTGCCTGCATGCAGTTCTCCGAATGTATTTAAGGCAACTGGAATGTTCTTTCAGGATAACTACTGAATGACATAATCAGATACCTCTTTTTATGGTTAAGGTTGTTGGGTTGTGTTTCCTTTGTGTTTTTTTTACACTTTACCAAAAGCGACGTAAATACACAAGGGATTTTAACATCAAGAATTTTAATCTGTCAAATACATACGAACAATAACAACATTCTCTGTGCAGTATTGCAGTGCACAGGCAAATTGTTTAGTTGGGAAATATGTTTGAAATTAAAGATAAGATTTAATGTTTGCGCCTCCCATATCCCTCTTAAAGTCGATTCTAGATGGAATCAACTACTAAAATGTAGTTTTCATTCTCTCCTTTGGATAATGCTTATATATATAGGGAAAATTATACGTGCTGTAAAAGGCAGCGTAATGGCTGTTGCAAATACTAGAGGTTGACAATTTTATGTTTTAAGTTGAAAAATCTATACTTTAAGTTGATGAATGTGTACAATCAAGTTTTTAATATAATTTATAACTAAAATCTGACTTATATGCATTAAACAAATTACAATATAAATTTTTCAACTTACAGTATAAGTTTCTCAACCTACAGTTTAAAGCAGTCGTTACGTTGTCTTTTGCGACACTAACGACACACCCATATATATAACGGAAAAATGAGGCTAAAGATGGCTAAAGACACTCTTAAAAATACGATAATCGATGTCGTTTATCATCAATTATGTACATGGATATTGTCTATACGTTTATATTGTGTTTGCAAAATTTGGTAGTCATTGGTTACAAGTGCGTTCGGGAATGATATAGCACATGGATATTATCACCTATACGTTTACATTGTGTTTGCAAAATTTGGTAGTCATTAGTTATGGGTGCATTCAGAAATGATATAGCTTGTTTAAGTATTGTTTTAAACCATTCATTCTAATGATTTCTAATTTTAAAGATTAGAGTGTCTGAATAATTCCAATTTTTTGTTAGCATGTTTTATTGGAGTAAATGATCACATCGAAAGGTCGAAGTGTTGATAAAGGATGCCCATCATTGTGTTTCATGAGTGCCTATAACTAAAGGCACTTTACTCCTTTCAAGCCCTATATATAATTATCTACTAACATCATCAGCTTCTTATTTAAGGTAGTTTTTTGAACACTATTTTCATGTGCTTATGTTGTCTTCTATTACAATACATAAATTTCACGTTGCCTTTACGAATCAAGGTTTTTAGAATCGGAATCACGATTTCGAGATCCAGTTCGGCTCATCAGTTTAGTTGTGAACTAGATGAAATCGGAATGGTTCAAATCAAACTAAATAAGTTCCTTTTTTTAAAGTTAAAATGAACATAACCTTATGTTTGATTAATTAAAATCACTAAAAGAAAGATAAACACTGGAATAAACAAACATAAACACGAAATTATATGTTAATAAGTGTCACTACAATATCCAGAACTCAATAAAAAGAAGAACGACGAGCGTCTTCATATCGCTTATAGGAAGTTTGTTATCATTACGACCACTATCATCGCCGGACGAGTTAGAGTTGCTAGAATCATCGGTAACCTCATCAGCTAAAGTATCTTCTAGATATACTAATTGAACCAGTCGAACTGGTCATGAACTCGTCGGTTCATGGGGTGAACCAGGTGAACCGGTAATTGAACTGGTCGGTTCAATCCATTCAGGAATGATTCTGCTGTACCATCGATTCAACCCATGAATTGGAATTGGATCCCCCAAAACCGGGTCGGTTCAGTTTGGTTCTGTGAACCATGTGACGAATGCTCAGTTTGACTGGTTAGGTAGAGTATGGTTTGGCTGAATGTCATTCCTCTCTAACCCATGCATTTTGTGGTTGGTTTAAACCATAAAGTTCAACTAATCTCATAGTTGAAGTGTAATGAGTTCAAAAACATCAAAAAGGAATGAAAATGTTATTTCCATTTTGCTTGTATCTCTAACTTCTTGGTTGCTTGTATCTTTGTTCTTGCTTGATTTGGTTTGTTCAAATTTCAAATATTTGAAATGTTTCCTTCACTTGGTTGCAGCTAATAGGCGGCAGAGGCGGCTATGATTACAAATCTGTTCGTAGATGGACAACCCAAAGAAAACTGGGATATGGCTTGCTTGACTGTGAAAAAGTATGAAAAAGTAAAGTTCTTATTGTCATTTTTACTTTCTTGATTCTGTCTATGAATCTGGTTTTTATTTATCAGCTTGAATACTTCTATTTCAGATATTTGTTCCGATCCACCAGGAGGTCCATTGGTGCTTAGCAATCATCAACAAAAAGGAACAGAAGTTTCAGTATCTTGATTCATTAGGAGGAAGAGATACGAAAGTTTTGAGAGTACTGGTATACATCTTGTGGTAACTTCTTGAATATGTTTGATGCCCAATGCCCATTGTTTTACTGGTTGATACTATTCCCCCTCTTTATTCCTCTTTTGCGGCACACTTCGAAATCGTATTGCATTTCTTCTCCATTAATTACAGAAGATTGATATGGGCTGCACTCTTTGAAAACTACTTGCTGTTTATATTATGATCGGTCCATCTTCTGCCTAAACTCCTTTACATCCTTTGCAGCATGGCGCGGCCCATTCTTTTCTGTTGCCCTTTTGTATCACTTCCTTAGATTAGGTTCTTACTTGAAAATTGGTAACTTTCAACTATGGAAGCTTATGTGAGATATAATTCCATGAACTCTTTTTTTCCTGATGAGGGAGCTAGCATTAAATAAAAGAAAAACAAAATTGTGGTAGGAAGTGTGGAAATTGTTTTGCAGATGGAGAAGTAGCAGTTATCGTGATTTGCCTGCTGCAGGCGAAAAACATATGTATTATAGTGGGTACTTGGTTCTTATTCTGGCAGGAGAAATACTATGTTGATGAAGTGAAGGATAAGAATGGAGAAGATATCGATGTAAGTTCCTGGAGTTATGATTACATCGAAGACCTTCCTCACCAGGAAAATGGGTATGTTCACTCATACAGTTTCATATTATTCTTGCCTATTTTTAAGGCAACAATCTGTTATCGAGGGAGGTACCACTGCTTGACTGTGTGTGGCATCCATTGTTTGGGTTTTTTCTTCTTCTTGGTCTTGAAATGCTGAATGCAATCAGTAGCAAATCATTTTTTTCTGAGAAGGCCACTTTTAAGACAACCATTGTTTGGAGCACTATAGCAACGTGTTATTTTGAATAATATGTAGTATTAGAGACTGCTTAAAATATATCTGCATACGGGTTTCGTATTAAACATTATAATATGTGTACTTCACCGAAGAAAATCAAACTATGGATTTCAGATGGAGAATATATCTGTGTCCGGGCATTAAACACTTTTTGAGGTACAATGTCATTGCTGATATGAGCAAGGATGATCTTCCACCGACTGCAATAAGTGGAGTAAAACATATTTTTTTTCAATTTATTTTTCTTTGGGTGGTGGTCTTCCTTGATCCCCCATGTCTTGCTCTGGTATTTGTTTGTCACTGGACTTTATGTGTAACAGGTCTGATTGTGGCATGTTTATGATCAAATACACCGACTTCTACAGCAGGGGTCTGGGGCTCCTGTTCAGCCAGGTACTTTATATCTTTTGTGGAACGTTGAAGAGTTTGTTTTGCTTACAGCTTGGAGGATTGTGAAAGTATATCCGTAAATTCGTTACGGTTAAGCTGTTAATAGGCATGCCAACGTTAACTTGCTGAAGCATCCGTAGGAAAAATTTGAAATAATGAACATAGTCTCACTCAAAAGGGAAGAGGGAAACCTTAAAAGGAGTATAAGGACACCTTTAAAGTGTGAATATGATATGTTGTATCATGTTCTCAAGGACATTGCTCAAGATTGTAGAATGACATTGTCGTATCCATATAGCCAATCCTATTATAAGATAGTGGTGTTTATCATTTATTTATTTGTTTGTTTGTTTTTACTTAAAGTAAATTCTTGATGGTGCATCCGCTGCTTTTAGTGATGGACGATACTTTTCCATCTTTTGTGCCTAAGAATTAGCATAACTTGAATCATGTGACCTTCACAAGTCCTATGGATAATTTGTTAATTTTCCTGAAATTTTAGGGGAGTAGAAGCTCCACACTTATAACTTGTATCGGAACTTGTCTCTTTCCTTTCTAAGTTTTAACGTTGTTTGATGCAAGTAATCATCGATCAGGTGCTTGAGGATTGGTTAGTTTGGATGCTTGGCTCAATCATGTTGCTTTGGCCCTTTTAGTCCTTTGCAAGCAAGATGATAGCTAAAGCGTTATTCAGATACGAGTCATGATAAAATTAACTTTGTACAGTATACACAAGTTTCTGTATTTTGGTTTACTCTCTTATTTTATTTGCTGGTACGGTTTATTTAAAGGAAAACTTAGGAATCATTTAGCTTTCCCTGACTATTATGACAAGCTGCATGTTTTTGCTGTTCTAGGAAAACATGCCTTATTTTCGGCGTAGAACAGTGAAGGAGATTTTGCAACTTAGGGCTCTGATTAGCTGTGTTCCTTGCCTTCTCTGAAGAGCCATGCCATAAACCACCTTTTGCTATACTGGACTGCTACTCTGCTAACTGGAAATGAGTCGATAACCGGAAATTATGTTGCATCTCTTGAAGAGAACAATTCTCAACTCACCAGACAAGATTGGGAGGGATTCAGGCGTTTAGAAATGGACATATCGAAGAAATTCATGACTGGCCTTTCATGCAAGTATGCTATGCAAGTTGAATTTTCTGCCAAGCTGCGAGTTCTTGCTGGACCGGAGATTCCCGTTCACTTTCCTCTGAGGGTGGAGTAAATTTTGGACTTCCTATTGTTCGTTTCTTCATGTCTTGTTGGGTTAAAAGCCTCTACTTCGGCATGTTATTTGTTTGCTAAGGCTCCTTTTTTCTGTTAAAAAAACTTGTATTCTTTGCCTGCTGAAACATTTTGCAAAGCTAAAATCACCCAGCCGATAACCTAATGTACCACAGTTCTTTCTCCTTGAAATAAATTCTGGTTCTTTGTATGAATTTGTGTTGCCGGTGATGGCATGATGAGGTATAAGTTTTCAGTTATCCTTCCAGTTCCAGTGATCTGGAACTTCATTTGTATCATGCTGTTGATCGTTTGCTGTTTTTTCCTTCTGAACTCAGAATCTCTATTGTACAGAGACCAATACCAATGCCATTATTGTATAGTTCGGCACTTTTGCTGTCGTCGAGTGTATGTTCCTGTTATCAAGCTGAAGAATCTTGAACATGTCTGTTTCCGTTTATTGAAAAAAAAAGAAGGCACGACAAGGGCATCAATGGTTGGATCTTTATGCATCAGTTTCTTGTGCATTTCTAGGTTTTGCTTAGTTGTATATCTGAAGCACGAGTAAATGCTCACGTGTAAATCATCTAATGACTATATTTGTCTTAATTATCTTGGATTGTGTTTGTGAATCTGACGTGGGTTAAATGCAAGAAGTCCGCATTAGATATAAAATTAGAATTCGAAAGAAATTTTCTATGGTGTGACTTCGCTTTTTTATTATAATCTTCTTTTTTTTAATGTATTTTTTTGTGCATTCAAATTACTACTCCCTCCGTCCAATGTTTATTTAAATATTTTGACTCGATCAAATAAAAAAATATTACGATTAATAAAAAACAGAAAGAATATAATAAAAAGTCAGTATTAAACAACAAGATACATTAAGTTATATATGGAGTGCTTATTTTCCATAGGCATGAAGTGTAGATAGAACTGGTGTCCATATTTGTCTAATCCATGCCAAGTGTTATATAAGGTCTACATAAATAAACTATATATATGACAATAAATGGAAGAATATAGGGATCGAACTCGTGAGTTCTTGTCACGGTCTACTCTGATATCATGTTGAGAAATCAAGTATATCAAAAATTCGAATTGATACTAGAATATCCTATTAATACATATCTAACATTAGCTACCGTAGTGCTATGTTATTTTCCGGACAAGAGACATAAGAAACACATACAATTAGAAGTTTGGGGTGGTGAATAATAGCGTGGAGGGGGCCGTGTTATAGAACACCAAGATGTTTCCCTGAGCAATGTTTCCAAAGATGGACATCCCGCTTTGACTTCACATCGCCAAGAAAATCACCCGTTGACTCACCAAGACGAAGTAGTTTAATGTAGGCAACTCAAGCTTACCATTGGCAAAGTTCAGCACCAGTGAGGGCAGCTGCGGATTTGAAGAACCCGATGGAAGTTGAAAGCAAAGATCCAGTCTACTCGAGGGGGCGCTCACTAGTGTGAGATTCTTCGAATTGACAAAGGCTTGCCTTACGATGCTGTAAACATTCTGCTCGAGGTAGAAAAGTGTCGTGCCGGAGTCAATGATCATTCCCCCGCTTCCATCTGAATTCAGTGTGAAAGCGTTAGATGCAATGGGCAAATGGTTGCCGTCAACGCTGATTCCTGTTGGAGCAAAATAATAGAATGTAGGTACGCTCGGGTGGGGTTCTGGACTAATAGTGTTGTGATGGTGGAGCCGGTTGCCGTTCCATTGGCTGCTGATCCAAACCCAAGAGTGCTAGACTGAGAAGCATCATTCATGCTAGGCAAGTAGTAAGAAAATTGTGATGCGCCGAGCTAAGAAGGCATTGACAATGGGCCACCTCCCATTCCGACGAGCCCTGTTGGACCTGCACCGAACCCTTGGTTCTGTGTGCCACAACCAAAGGCGATGTTTGACTGAATGTGATTTTGTAAACATTCATGAATCTTCTTCCTTGAAGCACAATCTCTCACAATACAATAATTAACATTGAACATAGCCTCATTACCTTTGACACATAGCTGCAAAATGTTAGAGCAAATTGTGTTTGAGATAATCTATAAGGAGTACATCATAAATTGAGCTATCCAGAGATTTTTCAACTCATCAATACCAACAATTTCACCTTATCCATTATTTCTTAAAGTTATCGAACTACCCTTTTGTGTCCCCAGTGAGAGAAACATGGACCGGTCCCCCGTCATATGTATGAAACAATCACTATCCAAAAATCATGAATTGGCCCCTCCCCCCTTGGCCTGCAAAAAAGAGTTAGTTCCATTTCTTAAGAACCCACTTCAGATTGGGTCTCTCCGAACGTGCATTCCTGTAAGTAGGGGTTGGTGATGCAAAAAGATGGACATTTTGAGCGATAGGCAAGTTTGTTGACAATGAGGTTAACTGTCGAATGCATGTATCTTTAGTATGATCATTTTACCACATAGCATACAAACTTGGTTAACTGGTATGTCAATGTACTTTCTTCTTTCCCATGGTTGAATAAGAGTTGTCATGTTATATTTTTACCCATATTCAAACTTGGGATTATACAATAAATTATCAATATCAATCCTTTCTCCTAGAAAATGTTTAGTGGAACATTCATCTTCATACATCATTTTGTATGTCTTAGTTGCTATTACAGTTTTCTCTTTAGATTTAACATTCATTTTTTGAGGACTATTAATCTTACCCTTGACAAAAGTAATATCAGGTCTGCTAAACTGTAATAGATAGGACTGGTATTCACACTATAACTTTTCAACTTGAGCTTGCAATTAAATGGTTTTTTTTCACCTTATCATATGCCTTGTCAAACATGTCATTTTATACTTGCAGATTCCCTTTTTCTATAGTCAGTAACTCAACTTGTTAATTCTATTTTATAACCTCATATTCAAACACGGTGGCTAAGTCAGACACGTGTTCGTGTGCATCGAGGATGGCATTGAGGATTTTAATATGACTCTCTTTTGGAAGAATATGGATGCCATTTCCAAGAGTTTCAAGTTAGCCTGTCTCACTGTTTGTACTGGTCCTAAAGGGTATATTATCCATGTTCGTATCTTCTTCCTTGTCATCATCTTCTTGAATAGCTGTGACTTTTGATTGGCCTACTTTTGGTAAACTTCACAGAATTTTTCTGATGTGAACTTCAGTGTCCACTAGTTTACCTCAAGATTGCAACTTATTGACAATGTTAGTAAAATGAGTATTATTTCAGAAATGGATTCACCTTCTTTCATTTTGAATAACTCATACTTCCTGTTTAGTTAATCAATCTTAGGAGTCTTTGCCTGCCTTGTTCCTTGATAAGTTATATGTGATTTGTCCCATATTTCGTTTGTAGTATCATATGAAGCAACATGATTGAACTCATTTGGTGACATACCACATATCAGCATCTTGATGGCCTCGATATTCTTCTCTTTCTTTTGATAGTCGCTTTCATCCCAATCCTCTTCAAGCTCTGTGAACCTTGTGAACATCTCTTTCATGCTTTTATCAGGATTCATCCAAATAGTTCAAATTGTTCAATTGAGAGTTTAATTTTCTGGTCCTTTACCTCACTTGTACCATTATACTTTACCTCCAATGTGTTCCAAATTTCATTAGCAATTTTGAAGCTTGAGACCTGTTTGTATTCACTGCCTGTGAGACCATATACAAGTATTTTCCTTGCATAAGTATTCTTTTTCATCGGAATGGAGTGATAGTACGAGGATCAGAATACAGCTGTGCTGTCAACATTAGTGAAGGAGTCACATGTGTTGTTAACCGACAGGCTGTCAACATCAGATCAAGTACAGTCATATGTTCATTCTCTCAGCCTATAAAAGGGGATCAAAGAGCTAAAGAAACAGTGTTTTTGAATAAAGAATTGAACGTATACACTGTGCAAAACAAATCTGAATTCAAATTGTTCATAGTGAGCTGAATTGAGAAAGAACAAAAACAAGTGTATTCAGTAGTCTACATTGAAGAACAGAACCTGCAGCAGAGTCAAACAAAGGATCTATGCAAAGGGTATAGGTTCTTCACCTTTGACATGTTTGTAAACTTATAAAGGAGTTATCTTGTAAGTCATAAACAAGAAGATAGTGAACTCATCTCTTGGATTGACTACACTGGTCGCTAAGGGAAGACTGGACTAAGTTCTCGTTTATCAATTGATAACAAGCATCTGAACCAGTATAAATCATGCGTTCTTAACTTGTTTTCCATTACTTTCCTTTTGTAGAACTGTTAGAAATCAATCAAAACAAAACCAGAGATAAACTCTTAAAGTGTAAGTGCCTGCTATAGATACCTTTCATAGTCTACAAAGATCATCAGTGTATTTAAATCAAATATTCATCTAAAAAGTTTAATACAGTCTATTCATCCCTCTAGGTTACAATTGGTATGAGAGCCTCACCTTTCAGACTTAACAGTTTTATAAAGAAAAGGTCATTTCTTTTGATTTATTCCGACAAAGAAGTTACTGGCAGTTTATTCTGTGAAGCAAATATGGCTTCTCCAAAGCTACCCAAATGTCCCAACCTTGGAGAGTTACCAGCATGCTCATTTGACAAATTCAATCACTCGAAGTTAAGAATGCTTGTAGATCTAGATTCACTAAATGAAAGAATGCGTGACATCATCACAAATGGACCATGCATGCCAAAGATGCCAGATCCAATTGATGCATCCATTGAAGTGGACAATCCCAAATCCTTCTGGACAAAAGAGGACTGAAATTTAGTGTTGGTGGACAGAAAGAAAAGAAATCAAATATTCAAAACTCTTGATGATGATATGTTTGAGATAGTGGTTCATACAATCACTGCAGAGGAAGCATGTGACGCTCTACTTCTCAGAAATAAAGGAATAAATGAAATCAGAGAAAACAAGAAGGATGTCCTGATGCAGTAGTACGATTGGGTCTCAATAAGATCTGATAAAAATTTGACCAGCTTTTATGAGAAATTCAATGTACTCATCAACAATCTCAAAATTTTAGGGAAAATCTTTGACAACAAGGAAGTCAACTTGAAGTTCATGAGATCACTTTGTGAGATATGAGGAATAAAGACCACAGCAATAAGGAAGTTCATAGATCTTGGTGATGTCCTTGGGACAACTATATGGAGCCTTGCACACCTACAATCTGGAAGTTAAGTAGAAGAAACAAATTGATGAGGCTAATTAGAAAACCTTGGCCAATATGCAAAACACTAGTACAACCTGGTGCACAGATCCGAACTCTAGACTATGCTGCAAGATTTTGTTCTTATACAGACTAGTGACACTTTTGACTGTATCTTCACGACTTGGCTTTCTTGAGTAATCTTTGAGTTGCTAGATTGTTTTGCACTCTTTGCTTTTCAATCTACGTTTAACAACACTGCTCAATAAGCCTCATCGGTTCCTTTTTAAAGGTTCAAAGAACCAAGCATTCTAGATAATGCACTGTTCCTGGCACTCCACTCATGTCCTCCACCATCTCGTTCCTAATGCTGGTAGTCCACTACCATAGAATCCTCGCCGTTGTTACTTTAACTCAAATTCTCGTGTGACTGACTTTATACCTCTGACCTAACCTTGACAATCACCTCTGCTGTAGTTCAGTCTGCTGCAACTTCTGATTTGCACACAGTCTCTGTCACAACCCTAGTCTGCATCCCATACTACAACCCTAGTCTACACCCAGTCTCTGTTGTAACCCTTGTCTGCACTTAGATCTGACTCAGTTTATGCCTTGCCATGTTGGTCCTCATCTGCAAGCTCAGTCCTTGATCCTGAAGCCTTTGAGTTCCTTTGTTGCTTATGAATGCACTTGTTGTTTATCCAGAGTCATCTATAGTAGTCTGCATCTGGTGGCTTGCACGATCTTCATACATCTGCAACCGTCTGCTCACTGGCATGTGACTTAGACTTTAACTACCTACTTGACTTCTAGCATAAACACACTAAACTACATTATAACTAATACATCTAAGTTTTGTTACATCAATTTCTATACAAATGAAGGGATTGAACATTCCTATCAATGTCCCCCTAAATTGATGGTAACAAAAACTCCTATGTAATACAACAAGTTTTCGAATATCTTACAAACTTTATATATTCTGTTGAACCTTGATACTAGCATAACAAGATTAAGAGATCAAACTTAGTATTACCTTTGATGCTCTTTTCCTTTGCTTCGCTTGTATCTTCTTTCCTCTTCGCTTTCTCTGCTCCTTTTCCGATGTCTTTCCTCTAACACTTTTCTGAAACGTTCTCTTCGTTCCTCATAAGATTCTTCCTTATGATGCTTAGACCTTTTCGGCTCCTTCCCCTGTTCGGAGGAGCTTTTCCTTTTGACCGAAGCAGATTTCTCCCCCTGAGTCTGATGTCCCTCATCTGCAGGTTGTTTCTCCCCTTTTTTGTTAGGATCGAGAGTAGAGGTTGGTGTTTCAAGAGCCGTTCTGTCCCCTTTGAGTTCAGAAAAGATATTTTTCTGAACAACCTGCAATTTGGTTTCAACAAGACCAAATTTGATGTTATTGATGCACATATGCTCATCAATCTGTTGCTTGGTGGTCTGCATTGTGGCACTGAGCTTGCGTAGTGAAGCACACTGTTGCTCCTTGAATTTTATGAAATTGGAGGTGTGGGTTCGTTGATTGTAAAGATTCACTGATCTGTTTTGCTTTATCTCATCAATGACTCCGGTTGCTAGATTTCTTAGAGTCTCTCCAAAGTTATCAAATGTTGATTTTCTGAGTTCCTTTTCTGCTGCAATTGGCTCCACTATTGTAGGGAATATGAGGCAGCGGACTCAATCCCCCACTTGCAATAACCTGATAAGAGTAACTCAACAAATATATGGTAGACAAATAATGACACGAATACCAAGATTTTAACATGGAAAACCCCTCAAAATCAAGGGTAAAAACCACGGGTCGTCAAGACCAATGAACCAGCTCCACTATGATCAAATCTAAGTACAAAACGTACACAATCACGTGCACACAAACATGCAAACAACCAGCCAAAACAACAAAGCAATAACCTTGCGAATACAAAACAAGAACATAAAAACCTCAAAAAACATGAGGCACTGTCGAGGCAATATATCACGCCTCCGACTTCGTCTTGTTGATCCAATTATGCAGAATGAAGAACTGGATGTCCAGAAGATGCTGACAAAATTTCAGCCAGATCCAACGGTGAACGAATCTGCAGACGCCGTTTTAAGGTGGCTGTGTATTGTGGAAAAGTTCTCTTGTACATGTACCCCTACGGCTATATGTATATTTTTGACCCCTTGGCTGACTTTTATACATCATATAAGGCGGTTTATGCAAGAAGAGGCGGTGATCCAATTTGTTGGGCTTTGGGTTGGGCTTGGGCTTGAGCTTGAGCCACATAGGTGTGAAAACCAACCCAACGAATCTCCCCCTCACGACTATATGGAGAAATCCGCTAAACCAGCGATCATACGACAGACTTCAAACTTTCATCTTGGTAGTGCTATAATAAACATATCAGCACCATTCTCATCAGTATGAACTTTTACCAATTCCAACTATTTAGCATCCAAAACATCCCTTATCCAATGATACCTCACAATCATGAAAGGCAGCTCTGATCCATGAGTGCATTCCATAAATCTCTTGATCAAGCTGGCGCAGTCGGTACTGTGTTGTGTCTTGTGAGATTGAAGAGGGAATTCTTTCACCTTGCTCATGTGGTTGGACAGATAGGACTTCAACTTCATGTTCTTCAAAGGCTTTCTTGAGATCTTTAATTGCTGTTGGAGTCATTTTGGCAGCTGAGGTATCACTGTATATAGGCTCCAGAACTGCAAAGGGTACATGTGGTTCCATTTGAGCTAAACCAAAAGGCAGATGGTGGAGTCAAGACTATGTGTTCAATATCTCTAGATGGAGTTGCTTGATGTGCCTCTGCTGTAACCAAAGTGGCCTCGTCTGCATTAGTTGTCTCGTCCGCAGGGGTAATGAACTCGTTTGCATGTGTTGGGACTTCGACGGATGTAACCTCATCTTCAAGCAAGTCTTCTTCAAAATCAAGAGATTCTTCTGTCCCTTGTTGAGTGACTTGCCCCTTGTCTGCATGCTTATCAAATGGTTCTCCTGCTACAAGAGTGATGATCAATGGTATTTCTGCAACAGATTCTTCAGTTGGAGACTTTGAATGATCAACTGGAGGCAAACCAGTTGATGAATCTCCCCTTCGGTCATTCTAGTTATGTCACCAATCAGCGTTTGAGATTGGTCTGGATTGATCTGATATAATGTTTTGGGTTCTTGAGGAATAAACTTTGATCTAGCAGACCGTGTAATTCTTCTTGTAGTCCTTGCTGGTGCTTTTTGAATTGGTATGGGTGTTGGTGTTGTTCTTGGCCTCTAGATAGGTAGATTGTGTTGTCACACAAACTGAAGAATTAATTTGTCGCTTTCAATGTTTTTCTTCATCTTGGCTCGAGTCCTTTCTGCAAGCAGCTGGGAATCTATAACTTTCTGCTACAGTAGGTTTGCCTCGACTACTTTAACCGTCTACATAACTGATTCAATGATCTTCTCAAGAGAGGGCCTTTCTTGAGTTGAGGGTGTTGTTATCAATATGCCAGTTGCAGTGGTAGGTTGGTCATCTGCAATTTGTGAAATTTTCATTCTACTATCTAAGAACGGAACAATTGCTATTGTGGTTGTTGATTCTGCTGCAAGGGGTCTGATGGTGAGAGTTGGTGCAGCAGAGTCCACTGAGGTTGGTTCCATCTGAAGAGCTGACATTTTGGCCTCAATTTCCCTTATTTCATCATGAGAGTAGCCTTCTGCAGTAAGCCTTTGTCTGAACTCTGCTTGAGGTCCTTCCCTTATCTCCTGAAAGCTTACTTGGGCTTCCAAGAGTAACCTGCTCCTGCCTTGAGGAATTGAATTGCTATGTTTGCATCATGAAAGGCTACAATCTCTGGTTCTTTTGGTGACATTTTTGATGAAGAGGGCTCAGTTCTCAGCCCAGTCTGCACTACTGCAGACTGATCAATGACTTCCTCAGTGATTGTGATTTGACCCGCAGCAGGTATGTTTCCTCATCGGAGGTATGTACAATGATTTTCCTCCTTGTAGCCTTTGGTTTTTTCAACTTTTGTTGGGCTGGCTTCTTCTTGGTCTGCTTCTTTGCAGATCAGGTCTGTACTGCAGTAGTCTGCATTACTATAGTGGTCTGCTTGGCCTTTCGTCTGGTCTGCACTTCCAAAGGCTTCTGTGGCTGGGCTATAAGCTTCTTTGTGAGTCCTGAGGGTGCTTTTCCTATCTTTTTGACGTTGATTTGCTTGGATTGGTTCCATGGCCTTCCATCTTTATCTGAGAGCTTCATTTTCTGTTTGAGAAGGATACTGATTATTCTTCCGAATAGTGGTAGTCTTTCCCTCACCGATCTCGCAAGTTGATACATGAGTAAACCTGCCTAGTTCACTCTTGTTTTTGTAAAGATGGCACACATAATCTTCTGTTGATCGGAGGTTATTTGGTCCTTGCTGAATTCTCTGGAGAGAATAGCTTTCTTCACGATGTCAACAAGAAGTTTGTGTTCTTTGGATAAGAATTTCTTCATGGTTCTTATCCCCTCATTCCATTTGTCTTGACTTAGCATTGCTTGTCTTCCCAGCTCGACGACTTCTGATGGAATGATCCTTGTATCTTCATTTGGGAGATTGAAGCATTGTGCAAGGTCATCAGAGTTCACCTGGATGGTTAATCCTCTTGTAGTAGAGGTGTAAGTGATTTTCTTAAGATTGTCTGCAACTTGTCCCTTCTTTATGAAGTCCAGAACTTCATCATCATATATCGTGCTTGTTTGTTCACACAAAGGCTTGAGTCCAGCCTCTTCGATCAAGCCTGCTATATCTCTAACTTCTTCTTGCTCGTCTCGGATTGAATTAAAGTCAAACACAACGCATGTTTGAAGTTCAATTCTCCTTAAGGACTCCTCTGAGATTCAGAGGATTTCTGGCTTTTCTTTGATGAGCTTGATGGTGTGTTGGCCATTTTAAAGTGATTTGAAAAAATTGCGATGTTTTTGGAAATCGAATTGAAGTGTTTTTCAAGAACTTAGGGTTTCGACTTTGTGCAGTATAGCGCTCGAGAGTTTTAGAGAGGGAGAGAGAGAGTTTGAACGTTTGTTAGAGAGAGAGAGAGATTAGAGAGTAAAGTGATTTTCTAATTAGAAATCTACAGTTTTTATACTTCTCTGAGAAACAGTTATCAATTGACCGTTATGAGTTATTTTAGGAAAGCAGTTATTTAACGTTTAAAAACTGATTTTGTTTCCTAAAATAGATGCAGTCGAGCACTATTGATTCTAGTCTACACTCAACTTATTGACTAAGCGGTGGTGTAGTAGAGCAGTAGAGCTAGTCTGTATTTTTCATGAATGATGCTTGCCTGTATTCTACACATGCAGTAGAGCAGTAAAACATTTTTGGTCAATTTTATTGTTGTAAATCAAGTATATCCAACTCTCCTCGAAATTGAATGAACTTGTTTTCATCAAAAGGTTTTGTAAAAATGTTTGTAACTTTCTTTTCTGTTGGAATATATTCCAATTTAATATGATCTTTCTGTGCATGATCCCTGATAAAATGATATCTGACATCAATGTGCTTGGTTCTTAAATGAAAGACTGGATTTTCTGAAATAGCCATTGCAGACGTATTGTCACAAAATATAAAAGTTTTAGAGAATGTCATACCATAGTCAGCAAGTTGTGATCTCATCCATAATATTTGTATAGTGCAGCTTCTAGTAGCAATATATTCGGCTTCTGCAGTAGAAGTAGACACAGTAGTCTGCTTCTTGGTGAACCATGATATTAACCTTGCTCCAATGATTGGCATGATCCACTTGTGCTCTTTCTGTCAACTGTACATCCTACAAATTTTGCATCTGAATAGCCTATTAGTGTAAAATTTGAATCCTTAGGATACCATACACCAAGATTTGGAGTTCCTTTGAGATATCTTAGTATTCTCTTTACTGCAGTGTAGTGAGATTCCTTGGGATCAGATTGATATCTTGCACAGACACATACTGCATACTGAATATCTGGTCTGCTTGCAGTAAAGTATAATAATGACCCTATTATTCCTCTATATATTGTTTGATTTAGTTTCTTTCCAGGTTCATCCTTTTCTATCTTTATTGATATACTCATTGGGGTCTTCATATAACTAGCATTATCTAATCCATATTTTTTGATAGTGTTCTTTAAGTATTTGGATTGATTTAAGAAAATTTCACTTTTTAGCTATTGTACTTACAGTCCTAGGAAATATTTTAGTTCTCCTATTAAGCTCATTTGAAATTTAGATTTCATTAGTTCTG
Source organism: Drosera capensis (assembly GCA_001925005.1). Classification (NCBI taxonomy): domain Eukaryota; kingdom Viridiplantae; phylum Streptophyta; class Magnoliopsida; order Caryophyllales; family Droseraceae; genus Drosera; species Drosera capensis. Next base: position 27,667 of record LIEC01010921.1, on the reverse strand, counting down.
CAAATCTTTCACAAAGCTTATCATTAGTGCAACCAAATATAATATCATCTACATAGATTTGCACTAACAATATGTGTTTCTTATGTTTCTTTAGGAATAGAGTGGTATCAACCTTACCTCTTTCAAATTTATTCTCACAGAGAAAAGTTGATAGAGTTTCATACCATTTCCTAGGTGCTTGTTTTAACCCATACAATGCCTTATCTAACCTATATACATGATCTGGATGTTCATAATCTTCAAAGCCTTATCTAAACTTCCTCTTGTAGCTTTCCATTCAGAAATGCACTTTTTATATCCATTTGATAGACTTTAAATCCTTGGTATGCTGTATAGGTAAGGAACATTCTTATGGTTTCTAATATTGCTATCGGTGCAAAGGTTTCATAAAAATCAATTTCTTTGTCTTGTGAGTATCTCTTTGCAACTAATCTAGCCTTATTTCTGATGAATGTACCATTTTCATTAGACTTGTTTCTAAACACCCATTTGCATCCTACAACTGGATAGTTTTTGGGTCTTGGTGTGAGATACCATATCTCATTTCTTTTGAACTCATTTAGTTCTTCTTGCATTGCATCCACCCAGTTTGGATTATTTAGAGCTTCATTTATTACCTTAGGTTCTATTTCATGAAATAGCTGCCCAGGCATTCTGCATTTGTTGCTCTCCTAGTCTGCACAATTGCATTCTTATCTCCTATAATATCATCCCGTGTGTGCGCCTTAATCCATCTTCCTTTATCTTGTTCATTTGATATTTCTTGTTGTTGAGATATTTCTTCTTCTTCTGCCGTAGTATCATTTCTTGCAGACGACTCTTTCTTGCCTGCAGTATTAATGATCTCTTCTTCAGCCTGTTCATTGCATGCACATTCTTCATCATATACATTTGCATCTCTTAGGAATGTTTCTTTTTCATCAAATGATACATGAACTGACTCCTCAACAATCTGTGTATTCCTATTGTACACCCTAAATGCCTTGTTGTTTGTTGAGTATCCTAAGAAGGTTGCCTCATCTGCCTTAGGATCAAATTTCTGTAAATAGTTTTTATCATTGTTGTGTATATAGCACATGTATCCAAAGGCATGAAAGTATTTAACACTTGGTGTTTTTCCTTTCCACAATTCATATGAGGTTTTCTTATAAAGCTTTTGAATTGTGCACCTATTTTGAATGTAGCAAGCTGTATTTACTGCTTCTACCCAGAAGCTTTTGGATAGGTTTGCATCCGCAAGCATTGTTCTAGTTGCCTCTATAAGTATCCTATTCTTTCTCTCAGCCACACCATTTTGTTGGGGTGTTCTAGGTGTTGAGGAGTTATGCTTAATTCCATGATCATTGCAGTAGACATTTATTCCTGTCTGATCAAACTCAGTACCATGATCACTTTTAATTATGATTACATCTATTCCTTTTTTATTTTGGATTTGTCTAAGGAACTTTGTTAGCAGACTACATGTTTCACTCTTTTTTTATAAGAATATTACCTAAGTATACCTGGAGTAATCATCTACTATAACTAGAGTATATTTTTTTCTGCTTAAGCTTTCTATCTCAACTGGACCAAAGAGGTCCATAAGCAGTAGTTCAAGAATCCTAATTGATTCTGAAGAGTTTAAAGGTTTAAAGCTTGTCCTAGTCTGCTTTCCTTCCTGACATGGTCTACATAATTTATCCTTCTTGAATTTTATTTGTGGGAGTCCTCTTACTAGGTTTTCTGAGGATAATCTTGCTATGGTTTTGAACTTCAAATGAGCTAGCCTCTTGTGCCATAACCAGTTTGTATCTTCAGCTTCTTTAGTATAGAAACAAGTAATCTATTCTGACTGTGAGGAGTCGAAGTTTACTGCATATATATTTCCTTTTCTAATTCCTAGTAATTTGACTTCTTGTGTGATTTTATTTATTACTTGACATGTATTGTGAGTAAATGATACATTATAGTTCTTATCACATAACTGACTAATGGATAGTAGGTTATGTTCTAAGCCCTTGACATAAGCAACATCTCTAAAGATAAAGAACCTGTACCAAGGATTCCATAACCTCTAGTTGTACCTGGCTTTCCTCCTCCAAATATGACAAGAGGTCCTTGTTCTTTTCTGAAATCTTCAAGGTTGGATTTGTTTCCAGTCATATGTCATGAGCATCCACTATCCAAGTACCATATCCCCTTTTTCTTTTCCTGTAATTAAAACATGAAGAACTTTGTGCATGGTACCCACTTATCTGGGTCCTTATTGGTTAGCTTTTAGAACCCACACTTGAACTATCTTCTTATGTGAGTTCCAGCATTCAAGCAATTTGTGGCCGAGTTTGCCATAGGTAAAGCAGTAGACCTCTGGTCTTGTGTTTTTCAGTGGTCTGCTCTATTTGGTCAGCTGCTCTTGACATGAGCATGTGTGTCTCGAGTATGGTTTTCTCCATGTTGATCTCAAGGAGTTATTCCATACTGAGTAGTTGGGTGTATGTTGAGCTTCATGGGGTCCTTCTCTAAATTGCATTTGAGAGTTTCTTACTCTCTTCTTATTATACATATATACATGTAGTCTGCTCCAGTTCCTTTGAGGCTGAACAGTAGAGATCTTACTTTGCATTACAGATCTCTTGAGAATATTGTTCTTTTTCAGAACTGTTGGTGCAGCTGAGTTATTCCTATTCTGCATGGTTTGTGCAGTAGAGTATTGACTCTTATGCACATATCCTGTAGTATAGGCTTTCTTCGTCTGCACCTCTACTACAGTAGATATATTCTTTCTCTGCAGGACTTTTGCAGTGGTCTGCTCATCTTTCTTGGTGATTACCTTTTTATCCTTATTATTATTCAACCAATCATTGTATCCTATCCTAGTTTTATCATGGGAGGATTGACCTACATTGATTAGTTTTTGTAGATCTAGGGTCTTGCCATTCTAGACATCTATCTGCTTTTGAAGCTCAGTGTTTCTCATAGTAAGTGTTTCCACTACTGCATTGAGAATCTTTAATTTTTCATCTGCTTTTTTCAGATTATCTTGAGCATTGATTAGACTATTTTAGTCTCTTCATTTAAAGTGTATTTCTCCTTGAGAGTTACAATTTGCTTAAGATTTTCCTTATTTTCTTTTAGAAGAGAAATAAAGCTTTCAAAGGTTTGTTGAAGTGCTTCCTTCAATTCCTCTGTAGTAGCTTCTGAATCAGAAAGATCAAATACCTACTTTTGTTCTTCTTCTTTTGCCATGAGGCATAGCTGAGCATTTTACATAATATCTTTATCATCAGAGTCTGTGTCACTCCATGTCTTTGCTAGATATACCTTGCCTCTTTCCTTCTTCCCAGAGGTGACTTTGTTGTGGTCCTTTTTAAACCTTGGTGTAGACGAGTCTTGAGTTGGTCGTCTGCACTGAGTAGCAAAGTGTCCCGGTTTGCCACAATTGTAGCAGACTTCCTTATCTGTATCTTTGGTATTTGAGGGAAAGTTTTTTTTTGAAGGTTCTCTTTTTGAATAGCTTCTTGAACTTCTTCTCCATCAGTGTCACTTCCTCTGATAGATCTTCTTCACTTGCAGACGAGGTGTCACTGTTCTCCTCTTCTGCCATGGATTTCAAAACTCTCTCTTGAGCTTTGAAAGCTAAGGTTTTCTTTCTTGCATTATCAATCTGCTTCTTCTGCTCAACTTCAAGATTGTAAGTATGCAGAACACCATAAAGAGTAGCCAGGGAAATCTGCGTTAGATCTCTGGATTCTCTTATTGCAGTTGTCTTTGTGTTCCAGATCTCACCACGAGATCTCACAAACTTAAGATTGACTTCCTTATTTTCGAAAGTCTTTCCCAAGGTTTTGAGATTGTTGATGAGAATGTTGAATCTTTCAAAGAAGGTTGTCAGATCTTCATCAGACCTCATTGAGACCAGCTCGTATTGTTGTATCAATACATCCTTCTTGTTCTCTCTGATCTCATTAATTCCTTCGTTTCTTAGCATTAAAGCTTCCCATGCTTCATTTGCTATCTTGGTATGAACTACAATTTCGAACATGTTGTCATCTAGAGATTTGAAGATTTGATTTAGAGCTTTTCTTCCAACCATCACTAGATCCCAGTCATCTTTGGCCCAGAGGGATTTTGGCCTTTGTACTTATCTTGGTGAGTCCTTTGGATCTGGCATCATTGGTGCACTTGGTCCATCCAGGACAATATCTTTCATCCTCTCATCAATAGAGTTGAGATGTGCAAGCATTCTCAGCTTCCAGTGGTTGAACTTGTCGAAAGAGCAAGTTAGACTTTGCTGCAAGATTTTATTCTTCTGCAGACTAGTGACACTTTCGACTATATCTTCATGACTTGGCTTTCTTGAGTAATCTTTGAGTTGCTAGATTGCTTTGCACTCTTTTCTTTTCAATCCACGTTGAACAACACTGCTCAATAAGCCTCACTGGTTCCCTTTTAAAGGTTCAAGGAACGAACCCTTCTAAACAATGCACTGTTCCTGGCAGTCCACTCATGTCCTCCACCATCTCGTTCCTAATGATGGCAGTCCACTACCATAGAATCTGTGACGTTGCTACTTTAACTCAAATCCTTGCTTGACTGACTTCATACTTATGACCCTACTTTGGCAATCACCTCTGCTATAGTTCAGTTTGCTGCAACTTCTGATCTGCACACAGTCTCTGTCACAACCCTATTCTGTATCCCATACTATAACCCTAATCTGTACCCAGTCTCTGTTGTAACCCTTGTCTGCACTCAGATCTGACTCAGTTTATGTCTTGTCATGTTGGTCCTCGTCTGCAAGCTCAGTCCTTGATCCTGAAGCCTTTGAGTTCCTTTGTTGCTTATGAATGCACTTGTTGTTTATCGAGAGTCATCTGTAGTAGTCTGCATCTGGTGGCTTACACGATTTTCATACATCTACAACCGTCTGCTCATTGACATCTAACTTAGACTGTAACTATCTACTTGACTTCTAGCATAAACACACTAAACTACATTATAACTAATACATTTAAGTTTTGCTACATCAATTTCTATACAAATGGAGGGACTGCACATTCCTATCATACTCTCTTAGTGTAAATTTATGTTGATGACATTATATTTCGTTGCACTAACAGTAAATTATGTGAGAGATTTGCTGTGTTAATGAACTCAAAATTTCAAATGAGTTTAATGGGAGAACTGAAATATTTTCTAGGATAGCTAGGAAGTAGAATGAGAAATCAAGTCAAGTAGCTGAAAAACAATGTTATGAAATATGGATTAGAAAATGCAAGTCATATGAGAACTCCTATGAGCTCACCTGCAAAAATAGATAAGGATGAGAATGGGAAAGAAATAAGCCAAACAATATATAGTGGTATAATAGGTTCACTTTTATATATGAGACTAAAAGCAGATCAGACATCCTATACTTAGTCTACATATGTGCAAGGTATCAATCTAATTCTAAAGAATCTCATTACACTATAGTAAAGAGAATCCTGAGATATCTCAAAAAAATTCCAGATTTTACACTAACAGGTTATTCAGATGTTGATTTTACAAGATGTAGAGTTGATAAAAAAAACAAAAAACAAAAAAAACACAAGTGGCACATGCCAGTTTCTTGTTGCAACATTGATTTCATGGTTCAACAAGAATCAAACCATAGTGACAACTCTACTATAGAAGCAGAATACATAGCTACAAAAAACTATGCTGCATAAGTGTTATCCATGAGGTCACAACTTGCAGACTATGATATAACATTTTCAAAAACACCAATATTTTGTGACAACATGTCTGTAATGATAATTTTAGAAAATCCAGTTTTTCATGTTAGGACAAAGCACATTGATGTCATATATCATTTCATCAGAAATCTTGTGTAAAAATATCACATTAAATTGGAATATATTGCAACAAAAAAACAAATTTCAAACATTTTTATAAATCCTCTTGATGAGAGCAAGTTTATTCAATTCCGAGGAGAATTAGGTATGATTGTTTTGAATGAGTAAAATGACCAGAATGTTCTACTACTCTATTGCACATATAGAATGCAGACCATCATTAATCTTATCTTACTGCAGTTCTATTTTTGGTAAGAAATATCATTTTAAATTTGATTGCCTAAATTTTCGTAACAGTCAAATCTATGACTGAATCTAAGAAACGGTTACTTTTCGATGGCAACAGTAACTTTTCAAAGAGTAGAAATATGAAAAAAAATAATTCTACTCAAAACACTTTTTACTCTCTCTCTCATTCTAAGTATTCTAATACTCTTTTTCTCTCTCTCTTGTGCTCTACTTCAAACCTTAGTTGCTAATTCTTAAATCTCATTTTCAAAAACATGAAAATTCTTTCAATTTCACTAAAAAACGGTCAACACCCGATCCAACACTCCCTCCAAACATGTTGTTGTATGAATCATTATTTCAAACATGTTGTCTCAAGAGATTTGAATATTTGATTTATAGCTTTTATGTTTACCATCTCCAGATCTCAATCTTCTCTCGACCAGAGGGATTTCGGTCTCTGTACTTCTTTTGTTGAATCTTTAGGATCTGACATCATTGGAACATTAGGCCCATCCAAGACATTGTCTTGCGTTGTTTCGCCTATTGAATTGAGATATGCAAGCATCCTGAGTTTCCAATGGTTGAATTTGTCGAAAGAGTTTGTTGGAGGTTCTCCACTGTTAGGACATTTGGGAAACTTTGGTGGTGTCATTGTTCTTCACAAAAATAAACTGTTAGAAACTTCTTTGCAAATAAGATAATAACCTTTTATTTCCACAAACTATTAAGTCTGGAAAGTCAGGCTTTGATATTGTAAGGTCCAAGATATAACCTAGAGAGGGGTTGAATAGGTTAATTCGAGTTTTAACAATTTTATGCAGCGGATTATAACTTTGTAGGCCGCTGTTCTATGCAGACTACTTTTTAATAATTTTATGCAGCAGATTATAACTTTGTAGACCACTGTTCTATGCAGACTACCCAAGTAGTCTGCATAGAACAGTTCAAGGACGACTAGAGGGATTCCAAATCTCGAAATTTGTCTCTGTTTGGTTGTGAAGGTTGATTTCTAACAGTTCTAAATATCAAACAATGAAAGCAAGTAATGAGATACAGTATTTATACTGGTTCAGACACTTGTTATCAATTGATAAACAAGAGCTTAGTCCAGTCTTCCCCTGGTGACCAGTGTAGTCCAATTCTGTGTTGGTCCTCGTCTCCAAGCTCAGTTCCTAGATCCTGAAGACTTTGAAGTTCTTTTGTTGTTCATCAATGTCTTAGTTGTTTATCCAAAGTCCTTTATAGTAGTGTGCATGTGATGGCTCATCTGATCTTCATCATATGCAACCGTCTGCTCTCTAACATCCAACCTAGACTGCAACTAGCTACTCACTTCTAGCCTAAACAACCTAACTACATTATGATTAATACATCTCAGATTTGTTAAATCAATTTCTATACAATTGGAGGGATTGCATATTCCTATCACACTTCAAGTACTAGATTGATTATTATCCACAATACCCCTTCAATTCCATTAGCTGTTGAACAATCAATCATTAAGGTTCCATAATTTGCTGATATCGATATGATAGATCCACCTGCTCAGCATCTAGATGAAGATACTGAGCAGCCTGTTGTTCTATAACTAGTAGAAAAAGTTGAGGAACGAGTTGCTCAAGATGTTCCTCAAGAGCTACTTCAAGATATTCTTCAAGAGCATCCTCAAGAACAAGTTGATGCAATATTAAGAAGATCTACTAGAATAAATAAATCAACAATTGTTAGAGATTTTGTTGTATATGTACAAGAGTGTGACTATGATATTACAGTTGAGACTGATCATGAAATGTTTGCTTATACCACGAGTTACACCGAATCCACTTTATGGTATAATGCCATGAAGGACGAGATGAATTCTATGGCTTCAAATAAAGTCTGGGATTCAATAGAGTTACCTAATAGTGCTACAGCCATTTAATTGTAAATGGGTCTTTAAAATCAAGAAAGACTCATTGGGCAACATTGAGAGATATAAACCCAGGCTTGTTGTCAAAGGATTCACTCAAAAGAAGGAATCGATTACAACGAGACATTCGTTCCCGTTTCTAAGAAAGACTCCCTATGTATTATTTTGGTATTGGTTGCCCATTTTGATATGGAATTGTTTCAAATAGATGTTAAAACAGTGTTTGTCAATGGAGATATGGAGGAAGAGGTTTATATGAAACAACATGAAGGATTCTCCTCTAGTGAAGGTGAGCATTTAGTACACAACCTCAAGAAATCTATATCTAGATTGAAACAAGCATCCGTCAATGGTATTTAAAATTTCATGATGTTATCTCGTCATTCGGTTTTGTTGAGAACATCAAGGATGACTACATATACCAGAAGGTCAGTAGGAGTAAGCTTTGTTTCCTTGTGCTATATGTAGATGACATATTACTTGCATGTAATGATAAGGGACTACTATATGAAGTGAACGAGCTTCTCTAAAAGACTTTTTGATATGAAAGATATGGGTGATGCCTCTTATGTCATTCGCATTATAATTTATAGAGATAGATCTCATGGTGTTTTAGGACTATCTCAATAAGCCTATATCAATAGAGCTTTAGGAAGATATTGGATAAAAAACTGTTCATCGAGCATAGCACCTATTGTAAAGGGTGATAGGTTCAGCTTGAATCAATGCCCTAAAAGTGAGTTCGAAAGGGAATAAATGTACAGCATTCTATATACTTCTATTGTAGGAAAGTTGGGACGTTATTAGAGTAATTCAGGTATGGACCACTAGAGAGCTGCTAAGGAGGTGATTCGGTACCTTCAGGGCACTAAGGATTACATGCTTACATATAGATGAACTCATTGCTTGAAAGTATTTGGCTATTCGGATTCAGATTTTTCTAGTTGTGTTGATTCTCATAAGTCAACATCTGGATATGTTTTCAGACTTGCTGGCAGAGCTGTTTTCATGGAAGATTGCAAACAGTCTTTGGTTGCTACTTCCACCATGGAGGCTGAGTTCGTAGCTTGCTTTGAGGCATCCTCACATGGTGTGTGGTTGAAGAGTTTCATTTCTGGTTTGAAACTTGTTGATTTTGTTGTTAGGCAAATTAAGATCTTTTGTGATAATTCAGCTGCGGTTTTCTTTGCTAAGAATAGCAAGTTGAGCGACCGAAGCAAGGCTATTGATGTAAAGTACTTAGCATTAAAAAACCGTGTCAAAGATAATGTAAGGTTCAAGATTCAACCTAGAGGGGGGTGAATAGGTTGTTTCAAGGTTTTTGTAACTTTTAATACGGAATAGTAGTTCCTTGCAGACCACTATTCTATGCAAACCACTTAGGTAGTCTGCACCAGAGAGTTCAAACTCTTTGAGTTTTATCTCTGTTTGGCTGTGATGATGTATTTCTAATAGTTCTAAATATCAAGCAATAAAGTCAAATAATAGACACAACGTTTATACTGGTTCAGACACTTGTTATCAAATGATAATTGAGAGTTTAGTCTAGTCTTCCCTTGGTGATCAGTATAGTCAAGCCAAGAGGTGAGTATCATTATCTTCTTGTTTGAGCTCACAAGAAAACTCTTTTTTACAAGCTATCTAACTTGTACAAAAGATGAAAGACTCAAATCCTTTGCACAAATCCACACTCAGGGCTCTGCTACAAGATGTGTTCTTCTGCAGACTAGTGACACTCTTTTCACTGTGATCTTCATGAATTAGCTCTCTTGAGTAATCTTTGAACTTTCGATTGCTTTGCACGCTTGTCTTTCAATCACATTCAATAGCTTTACTTCAATGAGCCTCAACGGTTCCCTTTTATAGGCTCAGGGAATGAACCCATCAACAAGGTACTGTTTCTGATATGACACTTTGTCACTCGTGTCCCCCACCATCTTGTTTTTGATACGGGCAGTCCACTAACTCCAGAAATTATGTCGTTGCTACTTTAATTCAAATCTTCGTTTGACTGACTACAGATCTTTGACCCAACCCTAGTAATCATCTCTACTACAATCTAGTCTGCTACAACCTCCAGTCTGCATCCAGTACTATAACCCCTAGTCTGCACCTTGCAACTCTAGTCTTCACAAAGTCCCTGCTGTAATATTAGTATGCACCCAAATCTGATCCACTTCATGCCTTGCTATGTTGGTCCTCGTCTGCAAGCTCAATCCCAAATCCTAAAGCCTTTGACGTTCTTTTGTTGCTCATGAATGTCTTAGATGCTTAGCTTGTAATAGTCTGCATCTGGTGGCTAATATGATTTCTATCATCTGCAGTCGTCTGCTCTCTAGTATCCAACCTAGACTACAACTACCTACTTAACTTCTAGCGTAAGCATTCTAACTACATTATGACCAATACATCTCAGTTTTGTTACATCAATTTCATACAATTGGAGAGATTGCACATTCCTATCAGATAAGACAGTGATCATTGAGCATATCCCTACTGAATTGATATTAGAAGATCCTTTGACTAAAGACATGCCACCAAGGAGTTATAAGGATCTTGTATCTAGGATGGGACTTGGTCCTATTATGTGATTGTCGTTGTAATGACAATGATTATGAAAGACTTATTCAGTTTTGTTATTTTCCTTCAGTTACGTACACTTTTGGTTTCTTGAGAATAAAAGTACCCATTTTGTTTTGGAATAAACATTTGGGTTTATTCATTAAGTTGTGTTATCATTTTAAGGATGGAAATTAAAAGATGCATTGTGATACATGGAAGGTATTACTCGCTCGCAGATGACATAACGCCATGATTCGTGTATTTTATTTCTTTTTAAGTATGTGTGCTTATGGATTCAGAGTTAATGAAATTTTTCTCACATATTATTAACTGAAATAGTAGAACATTAATCAAAACTATAATATTTCATCGAAATTTTGACAATAAAATCTACTATTCTCAACAAATAAATAAATTTAACAATATTTATTATAAAATCACAATTAACATAATTTATCACTATTAATAGTAAACATCTATAAATATTTTATATCATGCGGCCAAACCTGGGTGACATTGTCCTCACCAAATTCTACAGTGCCCAAAACATAACAATTCAAGAACACATAAAGAACCAATACTGAGCGGGAAAAATGATAGAGATTTGAACAATCTCATTTCCTCTTCTCCAAATCTCACCGGCGGCGGCGACCACCATGGAATCCGATTCCACCATCTCCGCCATCCTCTCCGACCTCGAAAAAAACCCACATTCCCCAATTTCCCCTCAAACCCTCAAAACCCTACAAACCCTAATCGACCAAATCACCATGACCGATGACCAAGATGAAATCACCACATTCTGGGACGAGATATCAGCCAAAGGGGTCCCTTTGACGAGACTAATAAACCCCATTGTGGGAGCAATGGATTCTGGGCAGACCCAATTGGGGATTCTGGGTTCTAAGCTGTATTTGTCTTTGATTCTGTGTGATGGGTCTCCCAGGTTTTCGATTTTTAACCCAGTTGGTTTCGGGTCTCTTCTTCGCGTCATTTGTCGGTATTTGAAGAATAAGGAAGTGGGTCGGGGTCGGGATTCGGAGGAGAGAAGGGATTCTGGGTTGGGTAGGGGCAGAGGGAGGGGCAAGGGAAAAGGGAATGTTAGGAGGGTGAGTGGTGGAGAGGAGGAGGAGGAGGAGGTGGTGGTGGAGGGAGGAGGAGTGATCGAATTCAACATGAGTTTGCTTTTTGATGTGATGGAAAGGTTGGAGCTTGTATTGGATTTGGTTCATTTGGGTAGGTTTCCTGATAGTTTGAAGTCATTGGTGCATACTGTGGCGGACATTCCGGTATTGGGGATGGAACGGTGTGGTGGTGGTTCGGGGCAGTATAAGAGGTTATGTGAGATTTGCTCGGGTATTTTGGCAAAGGTGATTAGGCCTGAGCATGGTGAGGTGGAGAGTACGATTGCTGAGGTGTTGAAGTCGCTTTCTCCATTGATATTTTTGGTGAAATCTCAGGCTAGGACATTTGCGTTAGGGTTTGTGACTCGACAGTTGATTATTTTGGCAAAGGACTTGGATGCTGTTAATAAAGGAATGGTGAATTTACCAAGATATTTGGCTCAAAAGGCTCCTGAGAGATCTGAAGCAAGGGCCTCAGCTGTAGAGTCTATAATTGAGATTGTGAAATTGATGGAGTTTGAAGATCAACTTGGGTTTGTGGATTATGTTGTGAAGATGACCGAGGGGAAGACTAATCTTAGGCTTTTGGCAGTTGATCTTATCCCAATGCTTATTATGTCGGTAAATAATCCATCCGACATGGACTTAGATGAAGAAGTGGAAGACTCGTGGAAAGTAAGGTGTATGGGGGCTTTGATCAAACGCTGCTCAGATGCTGTTGCTGGTATTCGAGCTCGAGCTCTGTCAAACTTGGCCCAGCTTGTGAGCAATATGTCTAGTAATGCGAGAGATCCTTCGGTATTGAAAAGGGCAATGGAGTTTGAATATGGAAAGTCTGGCAACACAGATCAAGGCCTGAATGATCTTATAAGGAAAAGGTGCATGGATGAGAAAGCAGTTGTACGAAAAGCTGCCCTTCTTCTAATTACCAAGTTGATGACTGTAGGTGATGGTTTTGATGGAGAAGTCCTGAAGATGATGGGAATGGCTTGTTCCGATCCGCTTGTTAGCATAAGGAAGGCTGCAATTTCAGCTCTCTCCGAGGTTAGAGCTAGCTTATTTTTTGTTGATATGAACTCATATTTGCATTCTTACCTTTTTTCTTTTTTGATCCATCGCATCTTAGTGCTGTGTTTCTGTAGAACTTTTTTCTCATTATTGTAATCATTTGATGCATTAATCTTTCTTTTGTAACTGTCTAACGGCTCTTGCAGGCGTTCAAAAGCTTCTCCAACAGAAGTGTGATCACTGAGTGGCTACATTCTGTTCCACGTCTAATAACAGACAGTGAAACTAGCATACAAGAAGAATGCGAAAACCTGTTTCTTGAACTGGTTTTGGACCGAGTTTTCAGGAATGGTACCAGTCAACTGTCTAATCGACCTGTTATCTGTAGTTCATATTTTAATCAGGATGCTTTGGACAAGGAGCTGGAAACACGATATCCCAATGGAGTATTAGTTGTGTTGAAAGAGGTCAGCAATGGAGAGGTTGCACCATGGATCAAGAAAATCTGCTCAAGCTTAGGAAAGAAGAAAAAGTTGAAGTATAGAGTTGCCACCGAACTTCAAGACATGATCAGAACATCAGAGTCTATTTGGCTTAACCATTCCATGCCAATAAATAAGTGGACCGCACCTCATGGCACTTGGCTTCTTCTATCAGAGGTCTCACTATTTCTTCCACAAGCAGTCGACTGGGAATTTTTGCTTCACCATTGGCAGCTTCTAGACAATGCTGGGCACGGAAGAGAGTCAGTATCCAGGCACCAGGAGCACAGGAATAAAGGAGTTGAAAGTATGGAATCGGATTCCATTGCTTGGGCCAATGATCGTGTTTTACTTTTGCAAACCATTTCAAGAGTATCTGTGGAGTTACCTCCTGAGCCTGCTGCTGATTTGGCTCACAATCTGCTTAAAAGATTAGAAGAATTCGACATGCATTTGACTGAGGTATGAAAATCAAAAATCAGTTGCCTCTTCTCTGGATGTCCTAGTCATCACGCAATAGAAAATTTTGATTAGAGAGATTTCTTATTCATGTGGAGTATTCTCTGTGTAGCTTGATTCATAGCACAATTTCAGTAAATGGACCCTTATTCATGTGGAGTATTCTCTGCATAGCTTAATTCACGTGGAGTTGAAATTTTGACAAGAGAGGTTGATGCGCAGGAACTAATGTTAGGAAATCCGGTCTATAAAAATTCTGGTCATCAGGCGGTACTAAATTATGCCTTGCGACAATGAAGATTTCCTCAGGGTATAGTTCTAATTGTAGTATCTTGATTGTCCTTATGTCAACCGACATTACAAATCAAGTTTGAACCTTTATTTGGTTTGTGTACTGTTCCTACTCGAATTTGCTGTAGGGCTACACTGGAATAGAAAACAAATCGCTTTTGCACAATGAGAAACTTGTTTGGATTTAAATAGAGTTGAAGATATGTCGATATGCAACTAGTTCTTCCAGCCATCTTCTGCAGACCCTTTTTGTTTGTCGGATAAAGTTGCCCAAGTCAAACTACCTTTTTCTCTATGTTTCTTGTATTTTCTTCTTTCTACAAACTGTGAAACCCTTGTCGTCATGATGGTAGGTGAATGCTCATGTCCAGGCACTCAAAATGTTGTGCAAGAGGAAGGCATCGAATCCTGAGGAGGCGGAAACACTTGTCAGAAGATGGGTTCACATGCTCCTTGCTAAAGCACTGAACATCACACAACAGTACCTTTCAGAAGACCCAGATGCAAACTCCGGCAGTGTCGTTGCAACTCCCGTAAAAAGTGGCTGTAAAGCTTCCAGGAGAACAGCAACCATCTCGAAATCACAATCTCGAGCAATTACAGCAGTCTACACAATAGGTTCCGCGGTTGTCGTGTGTCCTTCAACTGACTTAAAGGATATTGTTCCAGTATTGTACAGCATAATCACTTCAGGAAGTCAAGAGCCAAGGTCAAATAACATCACTGGTTCTACCTTTTCTATAAAGGAGAAATGCCCTTCTTTGTACATTCAGGCATGGCTGACCATGGGGAAGATTTGCCTGGCTGATGGAAATCTCGCAAAAAGATATATACCATTGTTCGTACAGGTTCTCTTGCTGTCTTTTCAGTTTTAATTCTGCTATACTATTTGTTAAGCATCAACCTTAGACACTTGCAACATATTTGAAGGATTTCTTCGTTGCTTCTGTCTTCTTCTGCCTCCTGCAACATTACACTCCTCCTAGTCAAAATCCCTTTGACAAGTTTGCAGGTCTTGGCTTATTGTTTTTGCGCATTGTGTAGCTTGGATTGGCTCAAGCATTATTTAGGAAGGTCTATTTAGAATCACTTCAGAAAAATATGCACATCCCATGCCTTATGTTAAAAATAACATATGTGGCATTCTGTCATCATCATTGATACACCTTTATTCAAATGCATTGTATCACAAAGCAATGCATTTTCAGAAGCATCCTCCACTCTCTTCCGCTTCATACATCAGTTACCATCATCAGTGCCTATTTTTCCTCCTTTTCCCCTTTTTTTTTGGGGGGGGGGGGGGGGGGGGATCAGTTGCTACAGTTCTGATCTTGATGGATTAAGTCATGAAAATGGGCATTTATGCCATTGCTAAACAAATAAAATTTGGTATGAACAACTAATGAAAGCATGATAATTTTTTATTTTTTAATTATCGAAGATAAAATTTTCCAAGGTCACTAGCTGTTAATAGTTAATCTGCATCTGGTTCCGCAGGAGCTAGAGAAGAGTGACTGTGCAGCCCTACGCAACAATATCATAGTGACCTTGGCTGATTTTTGTGTTCGCTATACAGCTTTAATTGACTGGTAAAGCTTTCTAAACTTTCTAAGAAATGATTGGAAGTTTGGAGTTGTCTTGATTGTGATATTCTCATACGTCATTCTTGAAGTCTACAGTTATATAGCGAAGATCACAAAGTGTCTTCGCGACCCTTGTGAGCTTGTGAGGCGGCAAACATTCACTTTGCTCTCTAGATTATTGCAGGTTAGATTTTAAGCTGAGCATTACACTGATCTTGAGGTTCTATGATATTCCAATGAGTAGAATGCATTGTAATCTTCACATATCTTTATGTGTCTTACTACAGATGGATTATGTCAAGTGGAGAGGAGTTCTTTTCCTACGGTTTCTTCTGTCTCTTGTTGATGAATCTGAAAAGATTCGCCAACTTGCCGATTATCTGTTTGGCACCATTTTGAAAGGTTATACCATTTTTTCTGTAGTAGAATACGACTCTTGTGTCTTTACTGAAATAAATATTTGTTGCGTTCTTTTTGCAGCGAAGGCACCACTTCTTGCTTACAACAGCTTCGTTGAAGCTGTATTTGTTCTGAATGATTGCCATTCTCACATGGGACACAGCAGTTCTCAAAGTTCCCAGGTCGAGAATAAGCTTTTTTCTATCAGGTATGATAACTCTACGAACTGGACTGCTATATAATACATCTCTAATGGAACTATGGCTCAAGGTCGCAATCCTTGTCTTGCCAGAGGAAATGATGTCCAATCAAGGTCCAAGAGAATGCATATCTATGTTTCTCTTCTGAAACAAATGGCGCCGGAGCATCTTCTGGCGTCTTTTGCGAAAGTATGTGCAGAAATTCTTGCAGCCGCTTCTGATGGCATGTTGACCATTGAAGACCCCACAGGACAAGCAGTATTGCAGGTTCTAATCCTACTTACGAACTTTTGGTATGCTTCAGATGTGTCCACTTTCGGCATTTCGAACTCATTGGGGGCAAACATTGAATGCTTGTAGCTTTCCGTGACTCCGTCTAGTGTCTTGCATGCTAAAAGCTGTTCATTTCATGCCAATGTTGTATTAGTTGTGCATTTTAGCCTAGAGAATTTTTGGTGTATTAATACAAATTTATAAATTGCAGGATGCTTTCCAAATTCTTATGAGCAAAGAGATCAAAATACCGACAAGCCGTGGAGGAGCATCAGATGGAGGAGATGCAGATGAAGAGGGAGGTGACGGCACAGGAACACCAGCAGCTACTGCTGCGGCGAGAGGGAGATTAATCACGCAAGCAGTTAAGAAGAGTCTCATACAGAACACGATCCCGATATTCATAGAGTTGAAGCGACTACTAGAAAGCAAGAACAGCCCACTCATTGGCTCCCTAATGGAATGCCTTTGCGTCCTCCTCAAAGACTACAAGAACGAGATTGAGGACTTCTTGGTCGCTGACAAACAGCTCCAGAAAGAGCTCCTGTATGATATGCAGAAGTATGAAGTGGCCAAGGCTAGATCGACAGCAGCTACAGAGGTTGCTGCTGCTGCAGCCTTGAATAGGCAAGCTCCATATATGTCACCTGGCGTTTGTCCATCAGCTGCTGTTCCAGGAGTCGATGGACCAAATGTACCAAAGAAGAAGCACAATGATCCAAGAGTTGCATCTGCAATGGCGGACGAAGCTGCCGCTTCTAAAGCTAGGTCTGTGTTGAGGGAAGTGAACCTAGGAATATCTACACCGCCATTAAGTTCAATGAGCGTGCCAAGGCTGAAATCCTCTAGAAGAATAACTGCACAGCCTGCTGCTACGGGAGATGTTGGTTGCTCTAATATATTAGAATCTCTCAGGAGAAGACAATCTTTCGGATCCGAGGATGACGACTAGGGCTGTACATCAATCAAACTGTTCGTGAGTACCTTGAGTTCGACTCGATAAAAGTTTGACTCAACTTATTGGGGAATAAGAAATTACTCGAATGATATTCGATTTTTGGATTGGTTAAACAATTGAGTTCGACTCAAGCTTGATATATTAGATCGTGAACTTTTGGAATTCAACTCAAATTCGACTCGACTCAACTCGATGTGTTTGACTATTTTCTTAAAAAAGTTTGTGTTAAATCATTCATAACAATAAGCATATAGAATTTGAGAAACAAAGATATTATAAAAATGATATGATAAAAGAAAATTTTCAATTTCTTATAATTTTACAGTAATAATCAAGAGTAATAACGTTATGAATTTTTTCTAACCTCGTAAATTTATATTATAAGCTCATTTATTTTTGATAATTATATTATAAGCTCAATTGTCTACATTTGACTCGAAAAAACTATTTATATTATCATTTGTATTCTATGAAGTAATTCATAATTTTAATTTTAATATATAATATTCGAGACCGATTATAATGTGGCTCGAATTCTACTTTGATTACTACTCGACAAACTATGTAAATTATAAGCTCAATAGTCAACAAACTACTGGATTTCGATTCAAGCCGAACTGTTCCTACTCGAGTTCGAGTCGAACTTGAACTTTTTCTACTCTATTTCGAGTTT
Source organism: Drosera capensis (assembly GCA_001925005.1). Lineage (NCBI taxonomy): Eukaryota > Viridiplantae > Streptophyta > Magnoliopsida > Caryophyllales > Droseraceae > Drosera > Drosera capensis. The sequence goes on along the minus strand of LIEC01010921.1, from coordinate 9,699 downwards.
ATCTCGAAATAAATAATAAAAATTCGATTCAAGTTCTTCAAACTTGATCCTTGCACCATCCCGATACGCCCCTCTCACGGTCGGCTTAGTTGGATCTGTTTGTTTGTAACCAAAACCATTGTGCCACAGTAAATTAATCCGTGACTAATGAATGTAATGATGAAAGTATGAAGCAACTGAGGACGAGAGCTCTAAGATGTTTTCAATCCAAACTCAAACTAAAATCTGAAGCCCCAAAAAGAGGATATTACCTGTATCATGTTAGTATTTTTCACTCATCCCCAATGAATAATTTGCAGAAAACCTTGCATAAAAACTGAGAAATTCTTCCCTTGGGGTTGAGAACCCCTAACGAAGGCATTTGCCAAGATATGCTATAGAAGAACTGAACTCATCCTTTGAAGAAAAAGCAAGCATGTTATTGCCAAACAATCCAAACATCGAAATCCATGTTCGGAATTCCAACTTTCCAACCGAAACGCATGAGTCTGATTGAGACTAAGTGCATAAGTAGTAAGCATTACTAAGAACACTCAGGACTGTCAGAACAAACTAGGCTGAAATGACTCCAGTGGTGTCGACTCTAACTCAAAAGAACGAGATGTAAAATAATTCTCTCTTAAAATTATAGTGTTCGACTGCCAGAGTTACTTACCACTGCATTCTTCCAATTAGTTGTCACCAAGGTCAGGCATGTGTTCCACCTCGAGAGCAACGCCTGATTGAATCTGGCCCATCCTATGAGCCTCCAATGCTCCCTGAATCGGCGGCTAAGAGCAATCTTCTCACCTTTGCTGGCGCACACAGCAGACTTTATTAGGCGCAATTTTGCCAAATCACGCTTAAGAGCAATTACTTCAGCACCTGCGGCCATGGATCCTATATTAACCAGCAACATCTCCCCTTTGATAAGCCTAGCAACCTTCGCTGATCTCTCTGAAGATTCTGCTTCAACGCCCAGCAGTTGCCTTAGCAAGAAATAATTAACCTAGAACGCAAAAAACCATTATTAAAAACGAAGGCTGGTGCAAAATAATCATTCTCCATATCCAAGTCTTTACCTCAAGTTCCTAAAAACATCAGGCAGGGAGCCAACTTCACCAACAATAAGACCAACCAACTGATTAGCGTGAGTTAGGGAGGAATCCATGGTTGTCCCAACACCTATGAGTCCTCCAGGAACAGCAATCTGCAGCTCATTCTCCTCTGCATACAGAGAAGTTATCCTGGAATACAGTGGCTGGCACCTTTTCTTCCCTTGTGTGTCCGTAAAAATAATCCCAGGTCGTATCTCAATCTTCTGGTTAACCTTGAACACACCCTGTGCATGGAGAGAAGAATAAAAGGTGTGTTACCCTAATTATTTCAAGACACCACAACATCATACAATTTGAATCCGTTCATTGTTTAGAACTACTGCACCATACCCTCTATCTTATATCAAGCATACTAGTTCTTTGGGACATTGTTACAAGGCAAAGAAAGATATGAAAATGATACAGTTTCTCTCAGGAATTACCCACTGACCAAAATACGGCGGGAAAAATAAAACTACAGATCTTTATCAAGGTCTGTATGAAAGAACAATCTATTGACACAACATTACAGCAAATAAGCGGTAAATACTTTGGCAGCTCAAAAAAGTTGGAAGTTTAAATCTGGAAATTACCTTGAGAATGCTTCCACCAACGACACCACCTTTCATGTCCTTAATCTCAGCTCCAGGTTTATTGACATCAATGGATCTGATTATTCTCATAAAGGGTGGTGACACGAAATCCCTTTCTGGAACAGGTATTTTCTTCGCTATATATTCGCAGACTACATCCATGTTATACCCCAGCTGGGCACATACGGGTATGACAGGTGCATCACTGGCAACAGTATCCTACAAGGGTAACAAAGATCCAATTTAATTTGGCAGAGTCAATGATAATCAAAATGACGAAGAGGGTATGAAAGATCTTTTACCTGACAATATTGATCTATATATCAATCACAAAAAAACATCATATCGTGATGGCTACGCAAAGCCATCACCCTCGTCCGTTACACATAAGCACTTTTCTTGTATCCACACTTAACGTTAGATTAAAAAAATTTCAATCATACGTAGATGAGCCAGGTGTTTTGTTCAAGATGTCTTGCTTTGGTCTTCTCCATAGTGTAGATGAATATAGGCATTTTCAGAGCTCGTTGCTTCTTGATTGGTTTTGTAATTCATCTTCGGCAATCGAGGACCTCCGCGATTGTTGATGTCGATCTCATATATTTTTCTGACATATAACGCCAAGTTGGATACTCGCCTTCAGTAATCTCATACGATTTGAAACCTCCAACTCTAATTTGTGGATAACATGCAGTGAAAATTTCGTTTTCGAATCTTGCTCTTCGGTACATCTTCGCGCACTTGTAGTCACCTTGGATAGCATAAAACTCGATCGGTTGACACATAGAATGACAATAACGAAGAAGACACAACTATTTTTTTTGGAATCGATCTAAATGTGATTCAGGCCCTGAGAATCTTCGTCTGCATACATGATTTTCATTTTGGATTGCACTTTGAATGCTTCATCCTGTACATGAATCTGGACCACCAATTGGGTGTCAGAGTCCTTCAGTAACCACATCTCAAAAATTCTGAGTTGTCCATTAAACCATAAGATTTCTCCCGCTGTCAGATCGGACATCCAAGTCCCTCTGATGTGTAGTTTAATCTCGACCATGAATTCAACCATATTTTTGATGTATGTGGATTTAGTTTGATGAAGAAATTGATAGGAATGTGCAATCCATCCATTTGTATAGAAATTGATGTAACAAAACTGACATGTATTAGTCATAATGTAGTTAGTATGTTTAGGCCAAAAGTCAAGTAGGTAGTTGCAATCTAGGTTTGATGCCAGTGAGCAGACGGCTGTGGATGTATGGGCATCGTGCAAGCCACTAGATGCAGACTACTACAGAGGACTTTGGATGAACAACTATTACATTGATGAGCAACAAAAGAATGTCAAAGGCCCCAGGATCTAAGGATGACCTATAACTAATTACATACACCTCTGCTGCAAAAAGAGTTGGATTCATTGTAAAGGCAGATGATGTTTTACAATTCTTCAACCTGAATAATAAAGGGTCAAGGATCATTGCACCTATAATAGTAACAACTGGAAGGCGTGCCATGCTACCAGAAGAGAAATGGAATGAGGGGATAAGGACCATGAAGAAGTTCTTATCCAAAGAACACAAGATGCTTTCCGATATTGTCAAGGAGGTCATTCTCTCCAGAGAATTCAGTAAAAATCAGATTGCCACTGATCAGCAAGAAATCATGTGTGCAATACTCATGAAACATGGAGTTAACTGGGCAAAGTTGCTCATGTATCAACTTGCCAAGGCCGTAGAGACAAAGCAACCATTGTTTGGAAGGATAATTAGCATTTTCTTCAAACAGAAATTTAATCTGACAAAGAGGGGAGGTCATGGACGGTAGCCAAATAGATTGACGTCAAGAAGATAGGCAAGCTGCCTGTAGGACTTACAAAGAAGGCTCCAGTACTGCATACCGTTGTCAAATCTGCAAACCCTCCATCCAAGTCAGCAGAAGTGCAGACAACATGCAAAGCAGCGCAGACCACTGTATCAGTGCAGACCACCAATGCAGTACAGACAAGATCAGCAAAGAAGCAGATCAAGAAGACACGAGTCCGCAAAGCTCAACCTAAAATGAAGTAGCAAAGAGTGACAAGGAGAAAGCTCATTATGCAGACCTCCGACGAGGAAACCATTTCAGATCAACTTGCTACAGTGTCAATATACTCATTATACTCATGATGAAATAAGAGGAATAGAGGCCAATCTGTCAGCCTTGCAGACTGAACCTGTTCAAGTTACCTCTGATGCACCCTTCCTCATAATCAGACCTATTTCAGCAGAGCCAACAACAACAACAACAATTGTTCCATTCACAAGCAGTGGAATGGATACCTCAAAGATTGCAGCAGACCAACCAGCAACTGCAACAGCAATATCGACAAAAACAACAACAACTCAAGAAAGGCCTTCTCCAGAAAAGATTATTGACACGGTCCTACAGACGGTTAAGGAAGTAGACGAAAGTCTGCTATAGTAGAAAGCCAAAGACACTCAACTGCTTGCTCAAAAGAAAAGAGAAGTAGATGAAGGCTCAAAGAGAAGAGATGATTAAGGAGTTTGTGACACAACACAGACTACCAATCAAAAGGCCAACCAGAGCAGGAAGAACAACAAGGCCTGCAAGACCGAAGTTGATTCCCCAGGGACCATAGTTGTTGTACAGAATCAATCCAAACCAATCACAGACTCTGATTGGGGATATTACTGGAATGTCTGAATGAGAGATCCATCAAATGGCTCAACATCAAAAGAAGAAGGCCAGCAGGTCAACAAGACCCAAGGAATCCCACTTTCTGGTCAATGGAGTTCTTGAATTCAAGGATTCCACCTTGAAGACCACCAGACTTAGACATGCTATTCTCAGACCCATTGAGTTTGTAAACTCGCCTCCAGTCGAAACTGAGCTAAAGAAGATCTTAATTAAACATGTCTAGGCTACAACTGAGAAGATATACAAATATCTCTCTAGACCTGACTTGGGAGAACATCAACCATGAGGTGATGATGGTGATACTCAACAACATCCTGATGCTCAGTAGGATAATAATGACGAAATCATTGATCAAGTTGCAGAAGAAGGAGTACAAGTGCAGACGACAGTAGTTGAGACCACAACAGAAAGAGAAGAATCGGCAGCAAAGGAACATACATACAAACCATCTGAAGCAATGTCATTTGCGGCTGAACTAGAAATTCTTCCTGCAAAGATTGCAGAAGACCACGAAGTTGAGTCTTCTGTAAAAAGACCAACAGATAAAGAATCTACACAGAAGCAACTACTGAAGAGAAGCAAGCTGAGTCCTCAAACGAGGAATCTGTCGTAGAGACCCCAGTAATCATAGCACTTGCAGCAGAAGAGACACACGAAGATAAAGCTAAAGATCAACCAACTCAACAAACCACAGAAGAACTCCCTCATGTTGAGGTAGCAGAGAAATCGCCTGTAGCTGAGTATCTACCAGCAGTTACATCCAAAGCAGACACTCCAACTGCAGTAGAGGTAACCTACACTGTAGCTGAGAGAAAAGATACAAACGACTTCCAACAAGCTGCAGTTGAGGCCAAACAAGCAACTCCCTCTCGAATAGCTATACAAGATCTGGAGAACATCTTGTTTACACCACCCTTCTTATTTGGAAAAGTACAATCAAGAGTTGATCCACCCGCTACAGGACTTACAGAAGAATAAGAAAGGGAAAGATCTGCTAAAAATTTTAGGAATCATAAGGAGCAATCCTATGAAGAACGAAGACGATACCACAGATAGTCAAAAGAAAGCCCTTCAAAGCGTAACAAAGGATCAGAAGAAGAACGAAGACATCAGCGCGACAAGAGAAAGGAGCATCAAAGGCAAGGATAAAACATTTCCAATACTATTTCTCTTTGTTTTAGTTATGTTGTTTTTATTTAAAACAATGTAATCAAGTTGAATTAAGTTTCAACATATGTAACTAAACAGGTAGAAAGTTGTGTACTTGTTGTTTTACAGATGAGTTTTTGTTAGCATCAATTTAGGGGGAGATTGATAAGAATGTGCAATCCCTCCATTTGTATAGAAATTGATGTAACAAAACTAAGATGTATTAGTGATAATGTAGTTAGTGTGTTTAGGCCTGAAGTCAAGTAGGTAGTTACAGTCTATGTTGGATGCCAGTGAGCAGACGGCTGCAGATATATGGGCATCGTACAAGCCACCAGATACAAACTATTACAAAAGACTTTGGATGAAAAACTATTGTATTGATGAGCAACAAAAGAACGTTAAAGGCACCAGGATCTATGGACTGAGCTTGCAGACGAGGACCAACACAGAATGCATCAATGTACAGCAGATCTGGGTGCAGACGAAGTTGCAACTAGGACGGATGTAGACGACGTCTCACAATATAGTATGCAGACTAAGGTGTAGTAGACTGGGTGTAGCAGAGGATGTTTGCTAGTGGTTGGGTCAAAGGTCTGGAGTCAGTCAAATAGACATTTGAGTTAAGGTAGCAACGACACAAATTCTGGAGATAATGGACTGCCAGCATTAGAAACAAGATGGTGGGGGATATAACTGGCAAAGTGTTATTCCAGGGACAGTGTGTTGTCTATTAGGTTCGTTCCTTGAGCCTTTAAAAGGGAACCATTGAGACTTATTGAAAAAAAGGCTATAGAATAAGGATTGAAAGGCAAAGAGCGCAAAACAATCAGAAATTCAAAGATTACTCAAGAAAGCTAAATTGTGAAGATACAGTGAAGAGGATGCCACTATTCTTTAGAAGGACAAATCTTGCAGTAGAGTTCAGAGTTTGGATCTGTGTAAAGGATCTAGGTTCTTTATATTTTGTACAAGTTAGATAATTTGTAAAAGGAAATTTCTTGTAAGCTCAAATAAGAAGATAGTGATACTCACCTCTTGGCTTGACTACATTGGTCACCAAGGGAAGACTGGACTAAGCTCTCGATTAGCGTTCGATATCGAGTGTCTGAACCAGTATAAATACTGTGTATATTACTTGACTTTAGTACATTGATATTTAGAACTGTTAGAAAGAAATCATCATAGCCAAACAGAAATAAAACTCAAAGAGTTTGAACTCTCTATTGTAGACCACCAAACGCCATCTGTAGACTACTTAAGTGGTGTGCATAGAATAGTGGTCTGCAAAGAACTAGTATTTCGCATCAACAGTTTGAATAAATTTTTGAAACAATCTATTCACTTCCCTCTAAGTTGAAACTTGGACCTTACAGAAGTAGTTGATTATAGAAGAGTATTGAGTTTGTGGATATGATAGTAGACATAGAAGAGGCAAGACCTTTTATAGAGGGTTGAAGATGAATGGTTGGTATTGAATGATAAATTATGAATGACAAATGATGAGCGCTGAATGGTATATGAATGATAGATTATCTGATTTAATGACGGATGATGTGATGATAAAAGATGTTAAAAACTGAACTAATTCCCCATGTGCTACTAAAAACATGACTTGATAAAAGTTGAACCATCCCATGTGTGAGTAAAAACATGACTTGATAAAAGTTGAGTAGGTTCACCATGTGCTAGTAAATGCACGACCTGATAAGTATTCACTACAAGTGTGATGTGATGAGCTGAACTGGTTTCCCATGTGCTAGTAAAACCCTTCCTTGTGCTAGTAAAAGATGACAATACAAGTATGATGTGATGATTCATGATGAATGACCATGACTGGTCTTGTTTGACTCACATGTCCTGACAACATTGATTGCAGTCGTATTTGAATTCAATTATGTATAAATCTTTCCTATTAGAATCAAGAGTCGTATTTGGGTTTATGTAGGGATGTTGTGACTTTTAATCAAAATCAGTTTAGGTTAATTACTTTTGGTTACTGCGATCCATTAAAAGTTTTTGGATGTTATATGGTGATTTTAAGCCTTCGATTATGTTGCGAGTAAATGATAACATAAAGGTGTAGATGATCAAAAAATAGAATGAAAATGATAAATAAAATGGTAGAGATACGTAGAAATGATACATGAAACGATAATGCATAACACAATGCATGAAACCTTCATACATAACATCGGATTACATATTACAACTTCAATGAGTAGATGTTGATGCCTCCACATGCTTTCAACCGGAGGCATATTCACCGAGGGCTCTTGGAGGAGAAACGATGTGAAAATACTGATTGAAGGCTCCGAGGGTTGTTCCAAGAAAATTGGTGTGAAAACAAGGAGGTTGTTGTTTCAAGATCTCGTCTTCCTCTAACTGCTGTTTAAACTCGCACATGTCGACGCTCAGGTAAAACCCACGGTTGTAGTAGAATCGTCGATAGCGACGCTTAGCAATGAAACGATGTACATGTGCCCTAATATTGCGGTTACATCGCACTCCGAGAACATCAGTAAATGACTACGCCCTTCTTGATCGACGAACAGGTGAAGATGATGAAGCCTGACAGTTAGACATTGCTAAGATTTAACAAAGAGATGTAGTGAAATGAGTTATAAGATATGATATTTATCCTTTAACGGGTCTATTTATAGTAGATGTTTTCGGGTGTTGTGCTTTACAATTTGAAACTTCAGGAGGCGAAGCGCATTAGAATTTCAACTTTGTAAAACATTAAAAAATTATGGTGCAAAGCGCTTTATAATTTAAAGCCGCTTTACAATTTCAACTTGTAAAAATTTAAAATGTGACAATACGAAGCGTTTTACAATTTGAAGCGTCACGGGACAAAGTTTTTTACAATTTGAAGCATCAAGGGACGAAGCACTTTACAGTTTGAAGTATGTGTTTTTATAGTAAAGCGCCTTCCATCGTGCGCTTCACTCCTTGTCTCATCCAACCTTTCCAATCATGCACTTTGAGTTGTCGAGTGCATTGTCTCTAATCCGTCGTGTTGTGGATAATTTTTGATCGAATCATCGCCCATCATGCATTGTCGAGTGCGTTTCCCCATCCTCTCGGATTATTTTTGGTCGAATTATCACCCACCATTACTGTCGTGTTTGACTTAGCTAGTGGAGTTGTCGACTACTATGCATAGAATTATCACCCACCATGTGTCTTCGAGTGCCCCGTCCTGTCCATTTATTATGCAATTTTCACTTTGATATCGTGGGTGAGTCATAGTTCATAATGAATAGTATATAACGGTATTGTTGGTATCGATTTGTCAATCGCAACATAATGTATTGATGTGTTCTCGGCTTTATCCTTGCTTTAACTATACCCTTTTTTGTTGCGATGTCTATTTACAAATGCCAAACTATATCCAATTACAATGTTGTACCGTTTTATCGTCCTATTGTTCTATGTCTATAAAAAGATAAATAAGATGCGAACGCTTTCATCAAAAAAACGCTCAATCATTTTTTTTCTCCCAAATAATCTATGGAATACGACTATTTCCAAGAAATGTTTAACAATTTGACAGTAAATCTTGGAGATGATTTGCCTTCGGATAATTAGGGTAGCAATTATACATAAACCTAGGAGTGGATTTGTGCTCGAACAATTGGGGTAATGAATTCAGCGAGACGGTGCGTGAGATAAACAAGGTAAATATTTGAATCACCGATGTCCAATAAGAATTCAACAAGTTCAAAGTCTAGACACGTGATATGTTTAAAGAAGAATTTGTATATGATTTAAATACGTTTCTATGTGTATACATAATATTAGTTATAGAAAATTATAAACATCGATTCCTTTTTTAAGTTTGCAATGATTCCTCCTTCAACTTAAAAGTGTTAGATAATTTTGCAATGCAACTTGGTATAAGGCCAACCAACCTACGCCAAATTGCTTTGACAGCGGGGCCAAAATGAGTTGTACCCACCGACCCTATTGTAACACCTCGACTTCCACGTTGGATAACACGTGGGCGTTATACCATCATGAACCTAATCCCCGACAAGGTTTAAGGGTATAGAAGTCAAGGAACTACTGAACATTTAGATTACATAAAATACAATGTCATTGTTATATTTCAAAATCAATATTTTGCAAGGTTATTCAAACAATTGCATATTCGTATTATATAATTAAAAGAAGGA